>JAUCNO010001129.1:1856613-1872244 GCA_032353835.1 Enteromius viviparus | reverse complement strand
CACTCCTCGTTAGTATAGTGGTAAGTATCCCCGCCTGTCACGCGGGAGACCGGGGTTCGATTCCCCGACGGGGAGAATAAGCTTTTTTTCTTCTACATATGTCCAAATAAAAGCTCTTTTACTCACTCCTAGCTGTATATCTAAAGATTACCTGTAAATAACATCATTTTTTATTTAAAATACGACAAAACATCTCATTTGTAGATCATCTTGCTTGCGAAAATACGCTGCTACTCTTTCATATTTATATTTTAACTTTAAAAATCTGCGTCATACTAATATTAATAATATTTTTGCTGATTAAAGGCATAGTTTAGTTACAATTACTTAATTAATTATTAATGTGAATAACATGAAAAATAAGCAGTTAATTTATTTATGGTTATTAAAACTTTTTACTTTAGGTAATTAGGTAATTTAGGTAATTACGTCTTTATTAGTCTTAAAAAAATTGATAATGTTAAAAATAAAATGTATGAATTAAAAAATATATTAGTAAATCTTTAAATTAAAAAGGTTATCTGACTTCATTATTATAATATATTCAACCCCTAATTGGTTAGGGTTAGGCATTTTATAATTAAAGATCAATTTAAAAAATACAAGTGAAATTATATTTTAATATTTTTAATAAATAAAAATATTTAAAATGTTAGATATTTCGAAAGATTTGTCATTTTGAGTTTTCTATCCTTTTTTTATTTATTTTTTGTCTAGTCATTGTTATAGTTTTAATAAATGTTTTGAATTATTTAATTTTTATGTTTCACTTTTTTTTAAGTTAAAGTATTTTTTATACTTTTAGTTATTAAAGAAAAATATAAAATTCTTCTAACTAGCTAAAATAAAATTAGTATAACATGTTTTAATTCCAGTTTAAGGTTGCAGGTAATTGGGAAGACGGCCACCAGATGGCAGCATTTCTAATAGACCTGATATAAAACAATGCTAACTGCTCACTACTAAGAGTTCAAAGCGTGAATATCACTAAACTGTCTTTCCACAGAGTAAACCATCAAAAAACATCAATGACAGTAAAATCTCCAGCAAAACCAAAACATCTGCCCCGTGTGAGGCTCGAACTCACGACCTTCAGATTATGAGACTGACGCGCTGCCTACTGCGCCAACGAGGCCTGAAGAGCATGTCTACTAAACCTCCTCATGTTCCTCCGCGAGTCTCAACACACTGCTCTGTACTTCTGTCCTCGATTGTGAATATCTGTCCTGTGCTGGTTTGTTTGTGTGCACATCTGCTACAATCCAAAAAGACAGTTTGTACAAAACTGACGGAGGAACAATAGATCAGTTTAAACAATGAGATCCAACCTTGTCCACCAGAGGGAGCCAAAAGTATATATTAAACGTGTATGATAAAAAATTTATAGTAACGATTGTAAAACTTGTAAATAATATAAAAAAGACTAGATAAAATATTAGATTTTAGATGAATATATTATAAACTGTACATTTCAAATGTCTTAAGTAGCATGGGTATATTTGTAATAATAGCCAAATATACATTGTATGAGTCAAAATTATTGATTTAGTTTTTTTATGGCAAAACTCTTAAAATTTAATTCTGTTTTAAATGCGTAAAAGTTTTTACTGACGAACCGGCAAAAACTATGAAAGTGACAAAATGAAAAAATTTTAAAATTAGTATTTGAGGTTAAATTAATACATTTCTTAATGTGTCGGGAATTGACTTTTGTTGTAAATTTAGTAAATCAAGGAGAAATGTGATATTTATTTTTGGCTCAGAAAAACGAAAACAAAATTGCAATGAACTGAAAACTTATTATTTAATTTTTTTTGGTTAAACCCTTTTTTCGTCTTTGACCCACATATATTAAAAAATTGTAAATTTTAAATGCACATAATAAAAAATTTCTTAAATACATGTACTGTATATTGAATACGTAACGTAGATTTTAAATACATATATTAATAAAAAATGATAAAATGCTTATATTAAAATAAAATTGGACATTTGAAGTGGTAGGTGGAAATATATATATTAAAAAATGTAGCTTTAAAATAAATAAAATTATAGCCATAAAATACATAAATTGAATGAGACATACATTAAATTAAAACTTATACAGTTTAAATGCCTACATTTTTGTAGAAAAACAATCTAGTTTTAAAATGCATGTATTTAATTAACAATGATTGCCTTTAAATGCATACATAAAAAAAATTATAGATTTAACATGCATATAATAAAAAAATTAATGTAGATACACGCAAATTTAAAATGCATACCATGATTAAAATGTACAGCATTAAAATGCATAAATTAAATAAGCATAGCAGATATCAAATTGACATAGTAAATAAAAAAAATATACATTTCAAATTCAAATATTAAACACTGTATATTTAAAGTGCATAAACTAAGGGGTTGTGCATTTAAGATCTACGTTTATATTTGATCAAGCAGCACTATCCTAGTTTAAACAATAAGAGGCAGCCGCGTAAACAAGCGCTTTTCCAAAGTCAACCTTGAATAGGTCAGAGTGTTTTTTGGGCTTAAACCCCCACCTGATAAGAGCACGGCGTGTCCGAGTGCCACGTTATCATACGCTGTGAGCAAATACAGCACTGCAGAGCCCAGAGCTCTCTTTTCGTCTCGCAGCAGCATGTCGGCCCTCAATGCCTCGCTGGGCTACTTCCTGGCGATTGCCGGGGTGAGCGCAGTCAGCAGGGTGCTGTTCTCGCGCTGGGCTTTCCTCGCCGAGTTCATGGCTGCGTTCGCGCTGGCCGCCTGCCGCCTGGAGGTGGACACCATCGCGGAGGTGGGTCAGTGGGCCGGGGCGCTGGGGCCCGACGTGGCCGTCACCATGCTCTTCGTGTCCCTGGCCGTGCATGGGGCGCTGATGCAGGGCGTGACTGGGAACCCGTCCGTGACGCTGATGGGGCTCCTGCGGAGGGAGGTGGGCGTCCTGTCGGTCACCCTCAGCGTCTCGGCGCAGTTACTCGGGGCGTACGCCGCGCTCCTCGTCGCCGGCAGGTACTGGCAGATGGAGCTGAGCGACATGCACATGATCAAGAACCTTATGATGTTCGAGTGCAGCACGTCGCTGATGGTCCCACCGCTGCAGGGCGTCCTCGCCGAGGCCCTCGCAGCGCTCACCTTTCACCTGCTCTACCTCGTCCTGAAGAACAGCTCGCAGCTGCTGCAGATCCCTGTCTTCGCCGCGCTGCTTACCTTCATCGCTTACGCAGGTGAGCGCTTTCAAAATAAAACAAAACATGTTTTTAAATACTCAAGATGTATATTGAAAAAGGATTTGGGATTTAAAATGCATAAATTATATAGTATTTTACATACAGTAATACAATGCAATACAATTTTAAGTCTAGTTTTAAAACAAAGATGGTAGCTAGTAAGTGGAGGTGTGCATATGTTAAATTATAGGTAAAACGTTTGTAAAAAAAATGCAAATGCAAACATTGAAGGCTGTAGATTAAAAACGTTTATTAATTTAGGAGTGTGCATGTAAAATACATGCAGAAGTAAAAACTATATATGTAACTGAAACATAAAAGGAATATTTGAAAAGGAATATTTTTAGGATTGTGCGTGTGAATTAAAAATGGTAGATATGTAACAGAAATATTAAATAATAAATGTAAGATTTGAAATGCATATGATTTATAGAATTAAACAGCATATATTAAAATAAATAAAATGCATATATTTGAAATTATAGATTTCTAGTGCATGATAAATAATGATTGTATCTAAAATGCATGCATTAAATTAGGATTGTGCATTAAACATCCACATATTAAGATTTAAAATTAATGTATGAAATGAAAAACTATATTTCAATTACTCAATTAAAAATGCTCATTCTGAATAAAGATTGTAAGTAGCTAATGCATATAATAAATTATATGTTAAATATTAAATTAATAATTGTACATTACGAATATTAAAACACCAGATTTAAAATTTTAAATTAGGTCTGTGCATTAAAAATAAATATATTAAATCACAAATTATAATAAAACAGATTTAAAAAATGCACATTTAAAATGCATTTATAAAGATGATTTTTAATGTATTAATTAGATTAAAATTAGTAGGTTTAAAATGTAAAATTTTGTCTCCGTCACACCAGGAAATAACTACACTTCTGGATACGTGAATCCATCCCTGGCTTATGCCATGACATTCACCTGTCCAGGACACAGTTTCTTCACGTATGCTCTCGTCTACTGGCTCGGGCCTCTGATTGGTGAGTCCTCGTACACGTCCTCCTTTCATTTTAGATTCCAACCGTCCAAAAATGATGTTGTGAATGCTGTATTTTTCCAGGCATGACTCTGGCGCTCTTCCTGTATTTGGGAAACATCCCGCTGCTCTTCAGCAGTAATCTGCTTTACTCAAAGAAGGCACGTTTCCGGGTTCCCAAAGGAAAAACCCCAGAAGACAAGAGCAGCTGAAGAGACATAAAGACACCTCACTTCATAAAACATGGTCACAAAACGTTCACATTTCTGTTCGACTGGTTTGAGATCTGCAGCCAGTTTGAGCAATAAATTAAATTCTATTAAATATATATACATATTTTTTTTGTATATTTAATAAGGGGGGAAAGGAATAATCATACAAAAGTACGAATGACAACATTTTATATCACGTCTGTAAAAGGCACCTTGATTAAATATTCAAAGTGCGCCACAAAGCAATAAAATTACATATTTCATAACCTCTGTTCTTCTTTATTACTGTGTGTAGAAGATACTGTTACACTTTAGAATAGGGGTCTAAAATAATGCATTAGTTAAGCATTAATTAATGGTCACAATTAAGCATTAGTTGAGCAAAAACACACTAGTAATTAATGATTAAAATGTTACGTTAATCATTAATTAGTAGTGTGTTTTTGCTCAACTAATGCTTAATTGTGAACAAATTAACCATTAATTATTAACTAATTAATGCTTAACTAATGCATTATTTTGGACCCATATTCTGAAGTGTTATTACCCAATTGGATACTCTAAAGATTTTAATGGATGTCAATGTGACAAAGACAGATTTGTCTAATACCACGTGATGGGTAGGTTTAGGGGCAGGGTTATGTTTAGGTAATTCGTACAAATTCATATGAATTGGCATCTCGTAAAATACGTACCATTTAGAATAAATCGTGTGAATTCAAACGAGTGAGATCGTACAGATTTGTACAAATTAGCCACCTCGTAAAATATGTATGAATTGCCGTGAGATCAGGTTTGAATCTTACATCTTGACCTATGTTTTGAATAAAAAGAAAGCAAATTGTTGTGTTGTGGTGTGAGGTCAAGTGGACCCCACGTTTCTTTCCGGAACCAAATCACGTCACCTAGGGCCTTTGTTGGTATAGCAGCTCACAAAAATATAATTTTTTATGATATCAGTCTCAAATTTGGAACACAACTTCTTTAGATCTATGGATTTCATTTTGTAGAAATTTTAGGATAAACCAAAGTTTTTATATATATGTATTGTATTAAAATGTAAAATTTTATTGCAATTGACTTTGTTATTACAATTGACTTAAACCACTATAATCTCTTTGTTTTTTATTTTGTAAACTCCAGACACCTCTTCTCTTCTTTAAAACAAGACCAGAATGAGGATTATATTCAAAAGCGTTCCAGAATTATATTTATTTGAATTTCGAAATTACCTTGGCAGGCCTACACTCAAATATGAGCGTGACTGTTAACAGGTTAAAGGGGTCATATAATGCCAATTTTCCACAAGCTGATATTATCCTGCTCCTGGCAATCAACTGTCCTGTAAAGTTTAGCTACACTCTAATCGAACACACTCCCCTTTCATTTCCAAGCGATCCATAAAAAACGTAATTAGTTGCTTCAGGTGTGTTTGATTAGAGTTGGAGCTAAACTTTGCAGGACAGTCGATCACACTGGTGTAAATGTGACAAGTATGAATCAAGAATAATTCTGAATTGAACTGAGGTAAATTGCTTAATTCAGAGCTAGATTTTAATATTTATATTATATCTTTCTGGGTGTTCACTGCTTCTATATTCCTATTCCAACTTGCTGAAATGACTTTGGGCGAATTTGACTTCTGTTTCAAATAAAAATAATTAAACCAGGTTTGTTTTACATTCAAACACAAACTGTGGTATTTTCCATCACAGACAATATGATATTTATAGACGATGATAAGACACAGTACCACTGGACCTGGAATCTAAACTAAAAAGAAAAACATAAAGAATTTATAGGTGTTCTTATAAAAGGCTTTAGAGATATAAGAGTAGTCTAAACTGATACAAACTTACTTTATCATATCCTTCCAGGTCACGCAACATTTTAACTTCAAAGAGGTTGCCCTCCACAGACAGGAGGGACACCTGGGAGTCTGAGAGGATGGAGACAGGGATCGAGGAGATCTCCAGACAGTTCTCTTCCAGCCGTAAGACCTTCAGTCTGGGAGCACGAGACACCTCTGGAGACAGGGTTAAAATCTGAAACAGATCAAACACAGTACAAAAAAAGTCACCCTGACACATCTATACCATGACATTTCATTAACGTAATAAACTAAAACACTCACCTGGTTCTGATTGAGGTTGATTTCAATGGCTTGCAGTTCAGCCACTTCTGCAGGAACCAGCTGGATCTTATTCTTGGACAGGTCCAGAACATCGAGCTGGCGAAGGGTGCCGAGTCCACCGGGAAACTCCTTGAAGTGATTCCCAGACAGGCTTAGGGTGCGCAAGGACTTCAGCTGACCCACCGATGAAGGAAGCTGATACAGTTGGTTCCCATTTAAAATAAGAGTCTCCAGTTTCTTGAGTTTCCCGATGTCATTTGGTAGACTGGCTACAAAAATTATACATTTTTTGAGTGCTTTAAGGTTCATAACATAGACTACAGACTCCTACTCAATAATATAAATGGATTACTATGTAGACACTACAGTAAGTAAAATCAGCATATTAGAATGATTTCTGAAGGATCATGTAACACTGAAGATTGGAGTAATGGCTGCTAAAATTCAGATTTGCGTCACAGAAATAAATATTTTTTTCTTCTTTTTTTGTAATATATTCAATTAGAAAACTTACATTTAAATTGTAATAATATTTCACAATATCGCTGTTTTTTATTGTATTTTCAATCAAATAAACAGCATTGATGAGTATAAGACTTTTAAAATTTATAATAACATTTTTGATATTTATATAATATATATAATATAATATATATTATTTAATTTTTATATTAATATTACCATTAAATAAAAATTATAAACACAAATGCATTAGTGAAGGCCAAAGACTGAACTTTAAAGAAACATTGGCTAAAAATAAATCTTCTCCCAGTACTCATTAAATATTATCAGAAATTTTTATTAGCTATTATGATGTTTGTCGTCTACAACCTAAAAATGGGCCAATTAGAAATTGTTGCTTTATTGACATCAGAACCATATCACTATCAAGCTGTTCATCAGTTTGACAGGGGATTACTACATTCACATTAAAAGATGTTAGCCAATCACAACAAAAGTAATTTACATACAAAAGTCTTAAAAGTACAGAAGTACAAAATGAGCCTGTTTAATTGTAAGGGACAAAAAAGTGAGCAATTTTTGTTTTTGCAAAAAAACAATAAAATTAAAGGAAAAGAAGTTTATCTTTACGATGGTCATATTTTATCTATTTGTGTACACTTACTCAGTTTATTGCCACTTATGGTAAGACTCTTGAGCTGCTGGAAGCCACCAATGAATGCGGGAAGCACCTCGATTTTGTTGTTGGACAGATCGACTGTCCGCAGGTTTCCGGTGAGTTTCTGCAGCTCCTCTGGGAACTACATAAACAAAGACACATGAGCTGTCAATAATCCATGAGGACATCACTGCTAAGTGCATCAGAGTGGTGAATATGATTACAACAAGCCTATTAGTACCTCTGTCAAACCCTTTCCGGTCAGCTGAAAGACTCCAGTCTTCTGAGAGGTTTCCAAATGAGCTTTGAGCGCGCTGTTCCCCATTTACAGAATATGGATGCTGCGGATGCTATCAAATTTGGTATCAGGAAGTCCACTGGAAAGCTAAAATAAAGTTAGGTAGACCCTTAAACGAATGAAGGTTTTTGTGTAGTCACCGATATTTAAAGAGGTGCACCCAAAAATAAAAATTCATTACGTCACTCACCCAAGTTGTGAGTTTCTGTCTTTTGTTGATCATAATATGAAATAATTTGAAGAATGATAAATAACCAACTTCAAGAATTCGAACAACATGAGGGTGATTAAATTTTCATTTTTGGGTGAACTATAACTCACACCAAGGTTTGATTAATACAAATAACGTTACATTGTTAAATAAAAAAATAATACAATGAGTTATGAAATATAAGTTAGCAGCTTAAACACGCTTTATTAAACTAACGTTACCTTTAGTACATTCACTGACCTACTCATCCATTCACAAATTATTTAGTAATATTCTGCTCCAACATTTAAGCTAAAATCGTATAATAACGTTAGTTACATAGGTTTAATAGTAATAAAATTCAGATGACAATTACGTGAGGATTTCTAAGCTGAAAAAACACATGAATAGCTTTGCTTAAAATAATCTTTTAGCACTTTCCAATCAGCGAAAAGCTAAGTTATCATCAAATACGCGTAAAAACCATGTCATTCGGATTAGTATTGGATATTACTTCAGTTACATTTACCTTAGCCAGCTAGCTCGACTGCTATCTGTAAATCCAGAATTTGACAGCAGGAAAAGTTTACAGAATCCCGTTGGCTAGAGCTAAAGAGCCTTTATTAAGCGCTTGATAAAAATGTGTAAAACAGTAACAAAATATTATCGGATGGTGATGATCAAATGATGATCTAAGGAACTTTGTCCATCTCCAGGTTGATGTTTGTTTATGTAGAAACAGACAGATGATTGAGTCTGTTGTGTGTAATTGCACCTCCCGGCCGCTGGCTGGCGGTAATAGACAATGTATCTTCCGTTTCATATTCTTTATATCGCCACTTAGTGGCTTGGCTGTGACACGGCCTCAATGATTTTTTTTTCACTGTTACATTGCATCTACATTTGCTATGCATTCATGTCATGCACTGTAAATAATTGGACTATCTTATAAAAAGACCACAGGGTTGGGGTAATAATACATCCTCTTATTCGTTGCAATGTTATAAGATTTACAAATTAAGTAGTCAGACAATTCTTTACTAGCTAATTTTGATATTTCATCAAAATGATCTACTCACATGTGATTTGCACATTAAAAAAAATGATATTACACTAAGCTATTAATGCTCTGCTGTATGAATCATACAGAATATCTTTGATTTTGTTTTGTTCTTTATTCTTTAACATTGGTGGCAATGATTTGTTGTAGTAACAACTAATATTATTGTATAACAGATACCACGGTTACCATAGTGAATGTTTGTCAGGGCTGTACAGATGAGTGCCAGAGACCACATCCACATAATTAGTTACTTTATTACATAATGACTAATTTCTCACTTTCTACTAAACTACAGCGTCAGTAAAAAAGGAATTGCAAAATGCACAAATTACCCGTAAGGGTACCACATCAATGAGGCAGTAACCTTAGATGTGTACCTAAGGTATAGGTACATATTAGGCCTGCTATTCCAAGATACATTACACCTTTTAGGCACTGATAAGGTACAAAATAGTTTTTCTCCGGTGACAAGCTGTTGTACACATATTCATAAAATGTTATTTGTCAATTACTAAGTGGTCAAATTCAATTATCAAAAAAGTGTTGTGCTTTTTCAAACAAATATAATAAAAATATTTTTTCTACAAAATACGATATTAAAATTACAATACGCATTGCAAATTGCAATTTACAAGGAAAAGCACAAATCCCAGCTTTATTGAAATAATAACTAAGCATATTGTAACACTAAAACAAACAAGATATTTTAGGAGGTTTTGGTACACACATACATGTACATACATGTACAGCCCACTATTACTCTCACAAAAAATTGCACTTAAGCACTTTTGGTCTTCCGTATCCTGTTTCAGCAACATTCTCTGATAAAGATTTAGGAGGTCTAAAATAATACAGATAGAAATTTGTTACCTATTCTCAACGGAAGAGTGTCCAAGAAACACCGGTCAGAACAGTTGCTCGTAAAAATGTTTCCTCATTTATCATCAGCAAACAAACGTCCTTCCAGTACTGTAAGCTATCTGGTCTTATAAGTATATCCTCAAAACGTAACACAAAAACAGTTTACGCATAACCTTTTCCCCCAAAATATTTAGTCGGATACTCATGTAACATTAAAAAGAAATTATAAAAACTTTTCTTGGTGTTTTTGTTTTTTAAACATGTTAATGAGAAAATGTTTCAAAATCATTAAAAAGAATGCTCCCTTCACAAGCAAAAGTAAATTTAACAAGAAAAGTATTTTTAAAGTATCAGAGAATGTTTCGAATTTTTTTTTTTTTCTAAAGGAAACATTAACAAAATATTCTTAGAACATATTTTTATTAGCCGGACAACATGGCTTTTTAACTGACATTTGATTTCAAAATCAATTACCACCTGAACATTTTAGGGAAAAAAGATGTTTAACTACCTCAAGACTTACAGAGAGTTCATTAATGATCAGTGATAGATAAACAAGTCATGATTAATAAAGAAGCAATCAAAACATATTTAAATACTTTATTAATACTCAATACATAAATATCATAAGGGACTGCTAAATCAATAAATGCAAACATTCAATACAAATTTAATTCAGCAACTATTATGTCTCCAAAATAACTTAAAATCTGTTAAAAGTTGCAGCTTCTTTGAAACAAATAAATAAGTTGATTCTAACATGGAAACATAAGCAAGATATATATTAGGAGATCTTGGCCCACACACACGTACAGCCCACTGTTACTCTCTCAAAAGTCACCCTGAAGCACTTCCTGTCCTCCGTATCCTGTTTCAGCACCAGGATCTCCTGATAAATGGGCAGTGAGTTCAGTCTCGTATCCACGGCATTGTGAAGAGTACAATATTCTGAACTGCACTGGGCTTCAAAGATGACCTGTGGTATTCTGCGTGGTGAAAACCTTGGTCTGAAAGTAGAGAAAGCAAGAAGCTATAATACCTTTGAAACAAACCCACAGAACTAACCAAGACCTGATTTACTTTGTTTCACACCGATGTCACATGGTCTGCTGTACAGTATCTTAGCCATGCCAGCTAGCTTGATGTTAACCTCCCAAACAATACAACTGATTCCTGATACATCATTAAACGTTGCTCATGCCATGAAATGTAAATTACTTTCATCGGCTTAAAACAGAATTCAACATTATTCTACCTTTGCAACTTTAAATCTTAGTACTTTTTGATTAGGAGTATGATTATTTGTTTTGGTGACATTGCGACTCACATCCAGGTCCATGCAGATAATGAACGGTTGTGGATGTTGCCATTTCCCTTTGCGTCCGCATCCAGAGAGGTATGAAAGTCACTGGAAATCGTCAAACTAGTGTCACATATTTTTTTCTGTCCTTGTTTGGCAAATGTGAGGTTCGCCAGCACACAGGTCAGCAAAACCTGAAAGAAAGATCATTACCTATTAATACAGTTTATTAAAAACAATCAAATGTCTTTTTCTATTAGCACATATTACATTCAAACTAAATCTAAAAAGATGAATCTCTAGCCAAGCACGCATACAGTGCTAGCATAACCATTAGCATCGCTAACAAATGACTGAATGTTTTGGTCATCTCACCATGTATTTAGCGTTGAAGAACCCCAGATACATCTTTAATGTCCTCTTCTTATTCTCTTGCAATGTGAAAATGCACCTTCACCTCATCTATTTATGCAATGCTTGATCGTGATTGCATAGATAATATGGCCTACCTCTGACCTGGATTCCTTCATCAGATCAATTGATAGGCTATTGCAGCTGTGTTTAGACCTACATTTTTCCTCTCATTGCCAGTAATCTCACCTACGGATTAAAGATCGGTCTTTGTTGCCGATCCATTTTATCGTATTTCAGTGGGAAAAAAATGCTGATTCATAATAATCAGGCTTTTGGGGTGAGTTATCAAGATTTTGGGTTCTGTTCAGTCTTTCAGTCATTAATTTGGTTGACGTCTCACCTTATAAGGTTTTACACATGGATAATGATTTAGAAATGTTTATTTATCACAACTTGCATTCATTTCATGTTAGTTTAATACACTGAAAAATGGCTTTGAAAGAGTTTTCACTAGGAAATTGCTAGTAAATGTCACTAATACAGACATAAATTAACACATTATCATTAACTGTGGCTTTATTTACTTAAAAGAATATTTTTCGTATACTCACACCCTTGCAAGATGTTCTGAAATAACAAATTAATGTTCTTATCTGGGTTTTGTGATGAAGGCTTTCTACATCCATCCTTTTGTGCCTAATGTATGAATGAATATATTTTTTTATATTTCCTGATTTCTTTTGTTACACCTTGGAAGTTTGTATTAGACGTTGGGTTCGCAGACCCATCGGCTGAGCGTGATTTCACCAATTACATGATGCTCCTGGATCTGAAATATTAGTTGATCCTGGAACAACATTCCAATCAACCAATCAGATTTGAGGGATAATTTGTCAAAAAATATCTGTTTTAGGCTTATAATCAGGATTAGGTTCTTCTACACCCTTGTTAATCAGCTATCATCATTTCCCACTGATTTTAGGAATACATTTTGGATAAGTGTAAGGGTAGGTTTAGGGATTGGGATAAGTCTATGTTTTTGGACAGTAGTGTTGATCCAGGATCATGCTTAATTGGCATAATCATACATATATATATATATGTATATATACTTTATATACATATATTTATGCATATTTACTCTCCCTAAAGCTGTTGTATAGCTTTCTTTTATGGACCAGAAAATAAGCTATTTTAAAGAAAGTTGGTAATCAAACAGTTTTGGTTATTAATAACGTTCATTGTATAAATAGATCTTTCTTAAATCATCTTCTTTTATGTCATACAGATTTAAAACAATATGTGGGTGAGTGAATGATGACAGAAGTTTCATTTTTGAGTTAGTCCTTTTATTTTACTGGATGGCTTGGCACTAAACCAATTAACAGAGAGCTTTATGGCAAGGTTCTCTCAAAAAAAGTTACAGACAAAAAATTTTTGAATAACATTTACAGAGTGTTCATTCAAAGGTCTGGTCTTAAATAACATTCCCAAAACTTTATTACACAATTATGAAATATTTATGTAAGATAGTTTAGTGAACATTCAAAAGAAACATTTCAATAATGCTCGCAAAATAATTAAATGGAATGTAAACGTTACAAAGTTGGATTTTACGGTTACACCTATTATATGCTTATTAGCTTGCATATTGCTGGAATATTAGCCATTTATTAGTGCTTAACAAGCACATATTAATGCTTTATTCTACATGACCTCATTTTGCATCCCTACCCAATACCTAAACCTAACAACTACATTACTTACTATTAATAAGCAGCAAATTAAGAATTTATTGAGGGAAAAATCATAGTTGTTACCTGTTCTATATTGTGTTAGCAAAGGTTTTTTCCACATATAAAAAACTACACATTTTGAACATTCAGAGAACATTCAGAAACAGCTATTTTATTACAAAATATTGTAATGTTCACGAAACGTTCCTAGAGCATATTTTTGTTGACTGGTTTGAATATTTAACCATTGTGTAATGATAAATTCACATGCTGAAACTAAGTTTGTTCTCTCCGCAAATTCAACTTCTCAAATAGAAAGGAACAGAATTGAATTGTATAAAGCTGTTACAACATTACTTTTACTCTTTGCGTTATTCTCATTTGATTCAGATCAGTACTAAACCAAAACAATGCACGAATAAACAGGCCACGCCAGTGTATCAACAAATATTTGTAACTATATGAATAAGCAAGAACAATAAAAATAATGCAATGCTCTCTTTATCAAATACCTGCCAAATATTAAGAACGAATGCTGATTATCTTAAGTGATCTACTATAATTAAGCTTTTTTGCCATCTCAAGAATCTTTCTGGAAATTCCGTCGTGTCGAAAGTGTGAATGCAAACAGTTAAACATGCTTATTCTTAAATATACGCTGTGGCTGGTATGTACTGATGCATGGGACCTTATCCCAGCATCAAAGTGAGAAGTGTTCTTGATAGATTGTTTTTACTGATACAGTGTCTCAATGCGCCAAATGCGGTGAGATTTAGCATCTTAGCGCTACAGTTAAAACCGGCCTATTTTCACCACCCACATAACCGTTTACTAAGACAGCTCCTTTTTTGGTCAGTATTCTGAATTTGGTGTATTCATATTGTCATGTTATTAAGTACAATGTGAGTTTTTAGGAAAAGCGTGCCTTAAAACTAACATTTATGTAAAAAAGAAGAAAATGCGGTAACACTTCACAGTAAGGTGTCATTTGTTAACATTAGTTTACATGAGCAAACAATTAACAATGCAGTTATTACACTATTTATGCATCTTTTTTAATGTTAGTTAATGAAAATACAGTTGTTCATTGTTATTTCATGTTAGCTCACGGTGCATTAAGCAATGTTAACAAACACAACTTGGATTTTAATAATGCATTAGTATATGCTGAAATTAACATTAACTAAGATTAATAAATGAGGCTGAAGTATTGTTTATTCTTAGTTCATGTTAACTAAAGTAGGTAACTACTGTTAACCAATAAACCCTCTTGTAAAGTGTTACAGAAAATGCTTCATTTAGAAATACTTAAGCAGCCATTCAAAAATGATCAAAAACCAGATTTTGCAAAATTGACAGTTAATCAGTTTGAGTGTGTGACGTCCATTAATGGGCAGTTTCAGCATTGGTGCCCTGTGGCTTAACCCAGAGTTATGTCACTGGTGTGCATGTGTTTGATGTGGCAGCTTCCAATGCGGGAATCCTTTCTGTAGGTTTTTTTTTTTTTAACTTGCTTTCAAATTGACTGATGACGAACCATTTACACAGCGAGCGGAAGCTACTCAGCAAAATCACTGACCTCATTTTACCATTGTGCTTTTGATGAAAGGAAAATACAGCAAAGATCTTTTGAGACAAATCAGTCGGCCTTGTATTATGTAATTTGACCACAATAAAATTCATTGGCAAAAGGAAAACCATTATGACCACTGTGACGAAATAAGAGTATTACTAATGGCTTTAATAGTAATAATAAAAAAAGCCTTAGAGCTGCTTATGTATTTTGAACTTGTCTAAATCAAAGAAATATAAAATGTTAAGATTCTCCCAGATTCGTGATTAATCAGCTGGCAATGTGAAATCAAATATCCATAATAAATCATAGAAGTGCTGCTTTTGTAACTCAACAATAAAAAAAGAAAAAACATTACTGTGTATAAAAATATAAAAAGTGTACATGTAAATATTATCAAAACATATAATGTATGTGTGTCTTTATAGATATAAATATACTCAGTACATACACATACAGTATATTATCTACTCAAAGACTTTTATTTTGGATAAGATGTATCGTTGCCCAGCACATACACACACGTATATATGTACATATATATA
>JAUCNO010001129.1:1826054-1856513 GCA_032353835.1 Enteromius viviparus | reverse complement strand
CATCCTCATCAGATGTGAGTCCCCCAGCCAAGAGGTCATCGGACCACCCCCCACTGGATGTACGCAAAGACATGATTGCAAATATTTTTATTAATAAATGCTTATTCATAAAAAATATGATTGTTGTGTGATTATTACTTAGGATATATACTACTGTGGGGCTAAAAAAGTGAACAACCCTGCAAATGAATGCTTAAATGTTCTGTATACCAGTTCAGGCAAAGTGAGTACAAATGCAGAAATTCTGCTCACAACTAGGCCCAACGTTGCAATATTACAACATTTCGATAAAAACTTACTAAAAAGTAAAAAATGTGAAAAATCTTTAATTCCTACATCAGAGGCCTCCTAAAACAATATCTGAGAGGTCAAAACATTTTTTGTTCATTTTTTTCTAAATTTGGGTCTTACAGGGTTAAGGCATTAGGATGCTAAGATTAGCCCCGGTTATCATTCCGTCTGAGTTAACTCCTCACATAACTACATACCGGAAGGCTTTATTTAAAAGGTACACTCTTTTCTCTGTTTTTGAGTAACAGCACGAGAGAGAAAAACGTGGCTCTATTATTGCGTTCGGAGCACATGCTGCAGTATTTCTGGTGTCGACTGACACCTTTGGTCACAACGGTGTTGTGGTTCTGTTTTGGTGGTCTGTGCTGTTCGTGGCCTGTGTATTCTGGGCCGGGGGCCCGATGGAGTCTCTGTGGCGAGAGATGGTTTCACAACGGGTTTTTATTTCAACGCCCGAACGTGGACGTGATGCCGATATTCTGAGTCAAATGCAACTGTCGCCTCTTACATAGTTACCCTCATAACCTACCATCAAAGAATAACTGTGTGCGACCAGACGAAGGTTTCATTGCAGACAGGATTTTCTTTCACAGCTCGGGAGGCTTCATGGAGAGCTCGGTGATGTTTTATTTAAGAATCCACTTGTTTCGCCTAGAATTCTTGAGGAATAATAAAAATAGTCTCAAACGAGGGAATTATCAAGACTATGGAGATACAGTATGAAATGGTTGAGTTCATATTGAGATTTCTGATGTTTGATTTCCGACTTCAGATCTTTTCTTTACGGAAGCCCAATTCCCTTCACGCTAGGAAAAACACACGATTTGTTTATGAGATAATATAAGACATAAAAAGTCTCAAATGTTTTTAAAGTTGGTTTTCTCTCTCTATTTTTATCACTTTTGTTTTATAGGTCATAATTATGAGATAAAAGGGCTAACATATGACATACTGAGTCTTCATTGTGAGTTAAAAAAGAAGTCAAAATTATGATATTATGTCATAATTATGAGATGCAAAGTGATGAAATAAAAAATACTATACCATACTATATAACATACATTAGGTTATAATTTTGAGATTAAACAATTATGAGATAAAGTCACAATTATGATATAAGTCCTAATCATGAGATAAAAAGTAACAATTATGAGATACACAGTAGAATTTATGACTAATTATACTAATATACTAATATATTAATATAAATATACTAATTCATAATTATGAGATAAATGTTTACATTATGACATAATGAGTCTCCATTATGAGACAAAGAAGTCAAAATTATGACATTAGGTCATAATTATGAGATAAAAAATCTTGAAATAAAAAAGGCAAAATTATGACATGCTGAGTCATAATTATAAGATACAAGTCAAAATTATGACTAATAAATCATTCTACATAATAAAAATATGACATTAATATTCAGAATTATGAGATCAAGCCATCATGACAGTCATTGTAATAATTATGAGATAAAAAGTAAAAATTATGGCATATTGTCTTAAATAAAGTATAAAAAGTCAAACTGGTGACATGAAAGACCAGAATTTTTGTCAGTCTCCACTTCAAGTCATCCTTTTGTCTTTTTTTCGCATAGTGTTATGTCATAATATAAATTTTTGAAGTTATTTCCTCACAAGAAACATCTAAAGAAACAATTGAGAATCTGATACTGAATACTGATATGATAGCATACTGATACTAAAAGAGATGAAATCTTCAAATATATCATGTTGTAGTACTTTTCCTTCTTCTGGTTGTGTTTGTGGGCCTGATGAAGGAAAGCAGGACATGCACTAATAGTTTTATTAGCGAGGAGTTTGTTTCGGGCAGCAGATTAAGGGCATGTTTACGAGTGAGTTTTTACAGCGCAGCTTTTTAGGGCACGAGGCCAGATCATTCTCTCTAAACACACACACACCAAACGCCTTTCCTTTTCTCGCTGTTTTCACATGAGTAAAAATACATTAAGTGCAGCTCAAACGTGACAGTGACATGCTGTCTCGCTTTAGATTGAGCTCAAATAAGATTTGGGCCTCGAATGGGAGGTTGTTGAAATACCTCCGTGTTTATGCTCGAGGCATTTGAAATAGACCCCATAAAAAGACCCTCCCTGTAGATTATGCCCCTAATTGCCCTTGGGTTTATTTAAAGACCTAAAGAAGGGTTTAATTGGTCTTTTGATGCAGCTAACACAGCCATCCTTCATTTCTGACACAATCACTTTGCAATCTGCCTGAAACTTAAACCTGGGGGATTTCTGCAGCATTTCTTGTAAATGCAAACTTATAAGCTTGTTTTCCACATTGCACACTTAAATATGTCAGAACACAATTCATAATGCAATGCAATGTTTTAGATGAAGCAAATTTAAACTGTGAAGAAGGCTAGGAAGTACTTCATGAAGTCCTGTCTCTCTGGCTCAGATTCAGAGGTGTTGTCGGTGGTGGGCAGTACGTCGGAGGTCGGCATGTTGGACTGGGACCGTGATTCAGACGAATGGGAGAAACAGTTACAGCGCGAGCTGCTTCTGATCCAGAGACAGCAGCAGATCCAGAAACAGCTGCTCATCTCCGAGTTCCAGAAACAGCATCAGAACCTGCTGAGACAACATCAGGCCCAGCTCGAGGAGCACATCAAGGTACAGGCCGTCTAAATACATGGCCAAATGCAGCTCAGTCTGCAAAGAAATGTCAAGCATGCAATTATCGTATGTTTAGAAAGTATAATCGTGACCAGTGAAACGACATCACCAAGCCAGGCCGTCAAACTCCAATCAAGAGATATTTGTAGATGGGATGAAGCTGATCCTTCTATATGAAGCAGGTCAGTGTGGTTTAAGGTCACTTGGATGACCTGTAGGAAAGAGCTGCTCTGTCAACAATTACTGTGCTTAATCGCATTACTTCAGTGTGTTTGTGTGTGTGTGTGTGTGTGTGTGTGGACGGGTTTATGTGGTTTATGAGGACACAAATTTGTATAATGGCATGGGTATGACACAGGTATTACAGTATGTAGGTGTTTTATGAGGACATTTTCAGTGTCCCAGTAATTCAAAAGGCTTAAAAAACATACTAAACTGTGTTTTTTTGAAAATCTAAAAATGCACACAGTTTCCTGTAAGGGGTAGGTTTAGGTGTAGGGTAGGTGTAGGGCAATACCACATACAGTTTGTCCAGTATAAAAACCATTACGCCTATGGAGAGTCCTCATAAATCACAAAAAACAACATGTGTGTGTGTGTGTTTGTGTGTTAATATGATTATTTCTTTAATATAATCATAGTTTTAATAAATGCTAATTATTTAATAAAATACAATATAATTATTTAATACAATTTCATGTTTTTAGGTTCTAGGTTTGGGACAAAGGTAGAATCTCTTTACCCATTAAGCATGTTTTATTAGATTGTGTTTTTATTTTTATTTTTATTTTTTTAATCTGTTAACTTTATGTAAACATTAATAAACATTCTGTTTATTTTACATAAACAGTTAAGTTTTGAGCAGAAACTATTTATAAACACAGAAGCTGGAAAAGCACACAAACTAAAAAAACACAAACAAACTGGAACAAAGGTAACCAATAAAATATAGTAGCAAAAATAAAAAATAAAGGCATGGTAAAAAAGTTGGCAAGTCAGTTTTAATGTGACCTTTATACAACAAAAATATGTGTGATACAAGCTGTTAGTTTTAATAAAAACCAACCCCTGGGACATTAAAGTGTATGTACTTGAAGAAACAGCCACAAATGTCTATCTGCATGGGTATTTTTTTTCCGTTTCACATGGGCAGCACAAATCTAATAATGTGCAGCATTATCCTTAATGAGCTTGGCTGGAAGGCTGTGATATGGGGCTGTTTGTGGAGCGGCCAGCCCCATGCCGATTGACCAATTGCTTGTCATTAGAGCTGTCCCCTCACTTCCTCACTCATACGTCTTCTGGGGCAGAGACGAGGCGATAAGGTGCTAATGGGCCCCAAAGACTTATTAATGAACGCAGATAGAAATGTGATATTGCGGCGAGGGACAGTGGGGAGGGAGGGAGGGCTACTGTGGACCGTAAGAGGGACGTTTCATGGGGCGCTTATTCTGTGGAAAAGGGGGGCTCTAATTAGATTACCACGTTTAGTCTGAAATGGTCTCGCCTACAGCTTATTGTGTCTTCTCTGTTTTTATGAGCTGGGCAGGTATGCTGAAAGGGGGGGTTGTGGGATATTGTCTGAAAGATGTTGGACTGTAATTGGCTTTAAGCAGAAGGATGACAAGATGTTAGGTACGTTTTCATGGCTCCCTTTTGAGAGAGATGGAGGATGATAAATGACATGCACGTTAAAGTCAAAATGAAGTCACTAAGTCAACATGATTTTACTTCTGTGGAATATTTCGAAGTAAAGATACTTAATCAGAAAGTAGAAAGGGCTGTAGATTTGCAGATCAGTATTTGATTGATCTTCATACAAAAAGTACAGTAGTAAAAACAGACCAGAGAGAGGGTGCAAAGTGATCTTAATACACTGAAATTAAGAGAGAAAAATCAAATGCTACATGGGTATACAGTGCAGCTTCTGTAACACAGTTTCTTGTGAAGTCTAGAGGTCTAATTCTGTGCCACCGCAAAACTATGTGTTAAATGATGAGAATATTCATATATATTCGTCTCCTGATCGGTAGGTAACTTTTGATTCCGATCGAGTCTGAAATCACGTGATCGGGCCAGATTTCCGATCATGCAGTAAATGAGTTAGTGAATAATCAGGCTTAAATAACAATTTCTGTTTTCGGTCTCAAAATAAAATTTATTTCTGTGATGCAAAGCTGAATTTTCCAATAGACCGTTACTAATCTTCACTGTCACATGATACTTCAGAAACAATTCTAATTTATATTATCTATTTATATTATATTCAACGCATCAGTGTTGAAAACGTCTCTTTTGATCAGTTTAATAAATTCTTTCTAAGTAAAAGTATACTTTTGTTGTATACTTTTAAGTCTTGCTGCCGCTAAACCTCTGAACAGTAGTTAAAAAGTACAGTAGCAAAAGTGGTAAAGTGTAAGTCATCTAAAATATGACACATATATATATATATGGGGTTTTTAGGAGGAAAGAAAAATGCAGAACTGTGGAAACGTATCTTTTTAACCCAGCAAAGTCATAGATTTAAGCATTCACTACCATAACTGCCACATCACTTTTCTTCTATAATTCAGACATTATTTTTCTCTTTGTTTTTATGTCATTCAAGTGACTGAGCACATCTCGCAATTATACATTTAATGCAGATCTATATCTTCTTATCGCAATGAGGATAGGCCGTTTGAATTTGTACCAGATTGTTACCACGATCTGCACTACGGTCCGCCAATCGAATGTAGCATTTCTCAGAATGGTATTACATGATTAAACAAAGATGGCTGAGAGATGAAGAAATCTCTCAGTCCAGACCACCTTATCGTCCAATAAAACTCCAATCATTTTGTCACACGGACACACAGCCTGGAAGGAAATGGCAGTCCCTGGTCTGCGGTGGTGCAGCTGAAGGCTGGATGTAATTCATGGCTGTAATTTGAGCATGAGGCGTGAGGTGAAGTGACGTGTGGGGCGATTGGGCCGGTGAAGGGGTTTTGGACCGCCATGCCTGCCCTGCAGGGGAGCTGAGGGGACCTCCACGCCACACACGGCTATATTCCACCCAAATTAGATTGGGTCTGTCCCTGTGCTGCATTGCCTATCATGACTTCTCAGAGGCAAATTGGATTTGCAAGGGCTGCTGGAGAGGCTATCCAGAGCACGATCTTCCGATAGCAACTCTAAACCATGTTAACTAGACACTAAAGCGTGTCAGCGCGGCCACCGGTGCCACAGCGCACACACACATTTATTTTTCTTTTCGCGGCTGCTGTTTTATCCACTGTTCATCATCTAACATGCTCCCTGAAGGGTTCAAAAAATGTTTTACACCTGCCAATTGTAAGTGCATTGAGAGAATTTGTCAATCATTATTATTAATGAAAATGATAATCAATGTATTATTGTAAAATATATTTATTAAATATGATTATATATTTAAATATACATCTGTAAATTTATATATATATAAATATATATATATTTCTGGTCACAATTGTGACTAACTATTAATAAATGTTATTTTTAGTGGTCATAATAAATCAGTACATATGTTGTTAAATATTTTTATTACATATATTATTTAATACATGTATGTATTATATCATATTGTAAAATAAAATCTGTTTTTTATGGCAGTTATGACAATTAAATTGCTGCTTTAATTTTTATTTTGTAGCATGATATAAAAAAAACAATATACATTTAGACACTGCTATATACATTTGAAGATTGGAGAGTATTAATTTCGGACCTGTTCACCATCACATTCTTTATGATCCTTGCTGTTTAATATAGCTTGAGGCATAACCGCAAAGTAGAACTCTGCAGTTATAGAAATGAATGATGTCCATCGCTGGGTCCAAAGGACAGAGTTTGTCATTGGTTGCATAAAGGTTGTGGCCATCGCTTGGGACAGTTGTCAAGTGGCTGCGCCCATGGCCATGGCAGTGATTGAGCGGGTCCCGGGAAGATGGAGTGATCGGTGGAAGATAGATGAGAGAAGGAGAGACGGACCGAGTGTCCGTTCACTCAACTGTCACAGTGCAAGGTTAATACTGCTGGATTGGATAGCACTGTACCATTGCTACATGCAGTCAAGATTCAATTCAAACTAGTTACATTTTTGCTTTTATTTTGGAGAGTGTGATGATCATAAAATATGGCCAGCATACAAACTCAAGGCTGCTGCCTTTTTTTTTTTTTTTTGCTGAGTAAATTATGCATGAAACCCCACAACAAATGTATTTTATGAATTCTCTCTCTCCATACAGTTAAGACACTTGGGTAACGATGAAGTGCACATCGTTTGGTCCGAGCACTCACGGGACTACCGGAGAGGCATCATTCCTACTGAATTTGGAGATGTGCTGATCATCATCTACCCCATGAAGAACCACATGTACAGCATCCAGATCATCAAAAAACCAGAGGTGAGCTTAGCAGTAAACCAATAAGGACAAAAATGTATTTTAATTATTTCTGATTCCTGTCTTTAACTAGAGATCTCACAAACTAATTATTTTATGAATTTGTAAAGCACCTGACTCTAGTAGAAAACTTTAGCTATGAATTATAAGTACGGGATGGGAAAAACACTTTGAATATAAACTACAGTTCAAAAACTTTTAAAAACTAATTAATATATAAAGCATATAAAATAGTTACAATCTTTTGAACTTTCTGTTCAACAAAGAAACCTAAAAAAAAATTCCACAAAATGATGAGCTCTGTGGACAGTTCACCGGAAGCAAATTTACACAAACACACTCACAAAGTAAGTGCGCAATCTGACATGTGCTTAATATTGAACTGGAAGTTAGGTGCTGGGCGTCCGGCCAGAGGAGAACTGGCCCCAACTAAGCCTAGTTTCTCCCAAGGTTTTTTTTTCTCCATTCTCTCATGAATGGGGTTTTGGTTCCTTGCCGCTGGAATTTCTAGTCAACCCAACCTTGGTAATGAACAGTACTGTAAAACACTAATAATAAACAGTGTTATATAAGTAAATATCTATTTTATTACTGTGAGTTAGTTTTTAAACCAGTTACAGTAATTAAAGCAAATTCTCTGAATAGCCCTATAGTCTAAATGCATACGAATTCCACATGTCCATACATTGAGCTGGGAAAAAAAACCGGTTTAACGGCTGCTGGATAGGGAGATCGGTATACAGGAAAGCAGAGATATTTGTTTGTGCATCACATCCATTTGTTTTTCTGTAAGTGAGCTCAATGTTTCGTACAGGAGACAGTGGAAGCATATCTGTCTTTGGGCACTACCAGCCATTGCTTCCTGCTCAGTTATGTCAGGGCTAATTGAATGAATGGGATTCTCAGAATCGAATTCCGCTGTGGAGATGGATCCGAGACGAGAGGCTCAGTCTTTCATGCAGTCTGAGGAAATGTAGAAAGATGGAGAGATAAAGGAAGATGAGGCCTGGCTTTTATGAAAGTCCATTTAGACCCCATTTCAGTGCATGAGAGCTTTTCACTGTGTCTTTTCTGCTTAATGTCAGGGATTTTTTATGTAACAGGCTGAAATACGTCGGAGGTTTTGACATTTCCATGCCTCCTTTTATTTAAAGAATAAAGCTGCCAGTTATATGATGTGTAAAGCCCTTTTCAGAAAAGTAGGATTAAACTGTAAGTATTTGCAAACAATGTTTTAGACAAAACTATTTAGTCTAAAAACAAGAGTTTACCTAAATATATTGTTATTTATCTGAAATAATTAAAATGCACTACCATTCTAAAGTTTGAGGTTCGATAAGATTGCTGAACAAAACTATTAATTTCTTTCAAAATCACAGACACATTTTATTTATATAAATATAAATAAATACGTTTTATTATGTCTTTTATAATACCTTTTTAAAAAGTGTCAAATAAATGCTGTTCTTTTAGACTTTAGACTGTTCATCAAACAATCCTGAAAATGTATTAGTTTCCACAAAAATGATTTCAACATGGAATTAAAAGAAATGTTTAAGCATCAAATCTGCATTTTAGGGTGAATCCTGAAGATATGACTGGAGTAATAATATTGTGATTTCAACTTTGATCACAGGAAAAAATTACTTTTCGTAATGTATTCCAATAGAAAACATTAATTTTAAATTGTACTGATATTGTACTATATTTTTCTGTATTTTTATTAAATAAATGCAGCTTTGATCAACACAAGAGACTGCAATAAAAACATTACAAATATCTTTAACTTTTAAAGTACTGTATCAAATAAAATGCAGCAGAATGTTAAAAAAACGAACCATTACAAAACAATACAAAAGGAGTTTATAGAGATTCATTGTTTCATTTTATAATCTTGTCATGCACATTTTTCATGATGAAAATGTGGACTTATGGGAATGTGAATTCGGCTTTAATACTGACTGAAATGTGTATTTTGTTCCTGCTTGGAGCTGATCACTGCATTTTGTTCTTCACAGGCCATTAAGTGTTCATTTATCATGTCATCTCACTTTCCACAGGTGCCGTTCTTTGGCCCCTTGTTTGATGGAGCCATAGTGGACGGAAATATCTTACCCACAGTGGTGCGAGCCACAGCCATCAACGCCAGCAGAGCTCTGAAATCCCTCATTCCTCTTTACCAAAATTTGTATCCTTTTCCAGACTTTAACGAGGGCCCGTGTGGATTTTGTCATGTTTAGGTGGGCAGAAACCTATTATTATTGTTACTGCTTGGTAGGCTTTCTGCTCTCTTCTCCTACAATACAGACCTGGCTCACGTATGTAGGGATTGACTTGTGAGCGGTCAGGTTGGTTCTGATGGAGCAGGTAGAGCCGCTCGATAATTATTGATGTCTTATTTCTCAGCTCTGCACATGTAGAGCACCGCTCTGCTCACCCAGTGAGGCAGGTGATGGAATCATTCTGATCACTCCTCAATGGCTGCTAACACAGATGCACAGCCATTTGCTTTTGAAAAGCTTCTCTGGCGATTGGGGTTCTTTTCTCTGTCACACGATCTGAACCTCTGCTGTTGTACTTAAACCTTTGTTTAGGCTTTTTCAAACTCTATTATTACACATACAAATTATTATACATTCACAACATGCATTAAAATGACGCAATTAAATGCTCTTAAAATGAGCGTAAATAGTAGTAGTTTTGCTTCTTTACCTTTATGTCATTCAAAGGGCTGTCAACTTTAATGTAGAAAAAGTTACTGAAATCAGTTTTTATAAATGAAACCTGTATCAAACATACTTTTTTGAACACAAAGACTGCAATTTGATCATAAATACAATATAAAACTGAAATATTACTGCAACTGAAAATGGTTTTTGTATTGTAACATATTACTCTAAAAAATATTAATAAGTTTGTTGAAAATGTCATAATTTTTTAAAGATGCGTTAGTATATATATATATATACACACACAAATATTGTACAAGTATGTGTGTGTGTGTATAATATACACACACACACACATTATATATATATACACTGTATATATATATAATGTGTGTGTGTGTGTGTGTATCCTTTACTGCTCATTTTAAACAAAAGTATTATTTAAAAAAAAAAAAAAAACTTTTTACTTACCCCTTAAAGTTTTTAACATCTTTTTTTAACCACATATTATTGCGTTTTCATTTACTTGGTCAAGCATTTCTCACAAGATTCTCATCTACTCTGATGCATTTTAACACTGAATTATATTATGAGATTAATTGCAATTTCTAAATCTATTAAATTGACAGCCCTAATAATTAGTGGTGTTTTAGTGTTAGTAGTATGCTCTAGGGTTAGTGATTTGAACCTTTAGTATTACACGTATGCTATTGCACAAGTGCTTGGACTGGCAAGTGGAAAAAATCCCATACTTTACATTGAAGGATGAACATTAGCCATATCTAGAGACCAGAATATCATTAATGGTTGGCTCTTTTGGTGTTTAAAGGATCGCCATTTTGATAAGAAAAAAGCCTTTTAAGAAAGAAGAAATGTTGGGCCTTTGGTCAGAATGAGACAAGCAGGCTGGAATTGAACTTGTTAGCAACCACCCACTCGTCATGATTTTTGCATGGTCAAGTGCCACTATAAAAATCTATTTTCTTTTACTTCTAACAGCCTGCTTTGTTTTGTCTAAAAACACTGATTACAGCCACTATATGCTTTAGACATGTTCAGTATCCGAACATTTCCAAGTCCAAATCCAGCCTCTCCTGTCTCGTTGGCACCAAAGACCTTTAACCTTTCTTTAAGAGCACTCTTTTCTCCTCAAAGAGATGCTACTTCCAGAAAACAAAGCGAAGTCGGAGAGGAGGGGAGAAAAAGAGAGAGAGAGAAAAGGGGGGGAAAGCGATTCTCATCTGCCATGTCCTCCAAGCCAGAGAGATTGTTTGGCTCAGCTTGAGTCTTTCGCTCGCAGCAATCTCGCCCATCTGTGTGCCTGCGCGGAGCTCGATAGTGGACTGAGCTATTGATTGGCGTGAGCCGCACAGGTCGATGCTCCTGACAGCCTGAATTACAGTAATCTGTCATTATCGACGGATGTCTCTCCAAACCTTTTCTCTCTCTCCGTCTTTCTCTTTTCTCTCTCTTGGTCTGTTTTTCTTTCAGTCTGATTCCCTTTATTTTGAAACTATCCCTCCCTCTTATTTTTCCTTCTTTTTCTTTGAGCGCCCTCGCACCTTCTTTTCATTCTGTCCTGTGCGAATAATTGATGACTGTGAGGGATGGATGGCAGGCTAGTAGTGATTATAAGATCTATGTGCCAGACGAGCTGCTCTCCTACCATGAAAACGGGCCATGAGACTGAGAGGACCCCAGGGATGGAAGGAAGTCACAGTATCTCCTGGTTACCTGTTGATGGTGCCGCCACATGCAGTCATTGCCGAGAGACAGAAAGCGATGTAGCCTAATTGTTCCTCTAACATCCTTGTATCTCTGAATCAATCACTAACGGGAGGTGTGGTGTAGTAGTTAAAGTACAGCAGGTAAAGGAACTAGTCATGAACAATCAAATTTGTTCCACTTACCCTCGTTATAAAGTCATAAGATCTAAGATATCTAGAATTTTAGTTGTTGAGCTGAGTATAAGATTTCCAAAACAGATTCTATTCCAATTCACAAGCTGTTAAGTCACTTTGCTTCAATTTTTATTATTCTGAGTGTATTGCAGTAATCAATTTCAATACTTACAAAAGGTTTTCTGTTGCTAATGCAGCAAATGTTACAACACAATAATGACGTTATTATTTAGTTTTTGGAAATTGGATTGGATTTTTTTTTTTTTTTTTGTCAACAAAACAAAAAAAGCATTTCATAAGAGTCATTTGCACATGAATTGTATGTTTTTAATTCACTAAAATAACTTATAAGAATCTTATAAAAAGGGTTCATTTCAGGATCCAGGCTAGGATTAATTTTTTCATAATTTGTGCTTTTGAATCATTAATAGTACCGACTCCTAAAGGTCATAAGAGTTCATTACATATTCTATATTGATGATGCTGTATGTTTTATTAGAAGAACCAACTCATAAAAGTCTATCGTTTTGGATTTTATGTTACACTGATCATGTTTTTGGTTCACTTAAAGAACCAACTTATGAGAGTCATTTATTTCAGGAGTCACTTTTACCCTGGTTGCACTATACAATGTATGTTTTTCTTTTAAGTCACTTAAAAAAACGGCTCAAGAATGTTTTGATTTGGGATGTACAGTAGGCTACAGGTGGTCTTTCTGTATGCTTTTGATTCACTAAAAGAATCGAATTGTAAGAGTCGATCATTAAATGAATTGGACTGCACTGGTTGCAGTCACACTGTTTCGGTTGATTTGTATAATTTGAAAGAATTGCAAGTAGTTAAAATGAGTACACTTGGAAAGAATACATTGGCTTTCAAGTCTTTTTCCATTCGTATAATCATACTCATTTTCTTCCACCTGAATTGCATTGCACGCTGAGCCTCAGTTTACCACCTTTAGTTTCACAGAAAAACTAAATTAGATTTGGTCTGGGTGCACATGTCAGGTGCTGTTCTTGGTGAAGAAGTCCTCATTTAGAAATGTTCAAATGATGCACTAGCTGACGCCTGATCACAGTATCCCCTCTTTATCTTAGCAGAGACGTGCGTTGTGAGGTAAATGATCTAGATTTAAGAAAGGCAGACCAGCATTTTCCTTTTATGCAAAGGCTTTATGTAAGCCTTTTTCAAGCAATGTCAAAACATCTTTGTCCCTAATTTCTGCCCTGAAACTTTATAAACCTTTTAATTCACTGTTTTCACCCTGCCACCCCCCCTTCATCTCTTCTCTTTTCTCATTCTGTAAGCCAACACGCTCAACCTCTCTTGTGCCTGACTCTAAGTTCCAGTTCCTTCTCTTGGCCCCGGGCTGCGTCCATCTGCCTCCCCGTGCACTGATCCCTCATTCGGCATGACTGTGAAATTAGGGCCTGGAATAGAGAGAAAAGGGCCTCTTTGGTCTTAATGTCTGTTGGAGGGAAAGAGGGAAGAAAAAAAACCAGCAGATAGCAGGTAGCTGGCGTGGGTCAGTGTTATGAATGCTGGGCAGACAAAATAACAGGGTTAAACCGCAGATAGCACAGGAGTAATCCAAAGGGCCATGTGTGGAAAAAGAGCCCGAGCTTGGGGCCTTCCAAGCAGCCTTAGTCTCTGAGGGCACCATGTTGGGTCTGAGTGATAAAATGTTCTGGGCTGCCATATGTGGAAGTGTGTGTGCGTTTTAAACACCCCACTTCGATTAGAGCTAGTTGACCTGTCTCGCCCCCAGGCTACCGGATCGCTACAGCTGCTAGTCTTCTTGTAACGCATCCTGGAATGAAGTGGATCTAGATCTGGTCCTTCAAGCACCAATTGCACAGCAAGAGAAACCCACATTATCTGATCCGTCTGGCTCGCGGTGGTGAGTTGGCCGGGGGGAGATTGGGTGTTGTTGGCTTGGACTCTGCGAAAAAAAAAAAAAAAACACGCAAGTCTAAGAGTCACGGCCATCTTCCATCTGTCAGTGGTCGATTGGGACGCAGGGGGAGAGAAGGGAAACGTGCTAAGCGGCTTCCCCATTGGCTGTGCCAGTCCAGTGGTGTGTGTGGGATCGTTCCAGCTCCGGCATGACAGCGGGGGCAGGCCCGCTGGCTGCTGATTGGCAGCGATAAGTGCCGGGCTGCTGGGGTCAGCATATGGCAGGACGTGATAGCGGAGAGAGTGGAAGAGCTTTGGGTCATAGCCTCCTTCTTTCTGACTCTGGCTTTTCCAAAGGCAACCGAGCTGATGGAAGCAGCAGGCCAGCGCTTCCCCTTTTGTCCCCATGCTTGAGCGACCCGCGCACACACACATACTCACTCGACGCAGCCATAGCCAAACGCCTAACGGGCAGCGCTGCCACACACTGCCAGCTCTCACAATGGGCCCTATTGTGTCGCAGTAACAACGTGGTTTGCTGGTGTGTGTGTGTGTAGGGGGATGGAAGGTTGCACTATTCACTAATTGTCCCATCAATGCCGAAAAAGGGGGTGGAACAGATTAAGGGGGGGTTGGGGTTTTGGTAGGGTCAGTGCTTAATTGCTTTTACCATTTTTTTCTCTTTCTGTCTGTCTGTTTATCTCTTTAGTCATTATTGTAACTGCACAAGTGACACCCGTCGCTGTTGTTTTTTTCCAGTACAGTTCACCTCAGTGGCATTAATATGTCTATCAATCACTGAGCCACTCCTCCTAACTTCGCTCCTGTTTTGACCTGTTAGCACCGACAGCTTCATCCCCAGACTTTCCAGTCAGTCAAACACAGACCGTGTGTGAATGAGTGAGGTGCAGGGTGTGTTAACAGAAAAAAGATGTTGTGTGGCCCCCTCCGGCTCGGGATAGATTGGTAAACAACAAGCTCCCTGGGGGTGCATGGCAATAGGGAATGTGGGTCTGACTCTTACGAAGTGTTTAGGATGCGCTGCAGGCTTCTCTCATGGAGTTTGTGGTTTGTGTAGCAGAGACACACCTATCTATCTATCTGTCTTTCTGTCTGTCTGTCATTTTATCTATCTGTCACTGTCATTCATTCAACCATTATTTTTTTCTGTTCTATTCTGTTATTCTGTCTGTCATCTTTTTTAATGTCTTAAGGGATGAATTCAGAATGAATTTAGAATCTGTTGTTCTATCGTTCTGTCTGTCATTCTAAGATTCTATTGTTCTGTCTATGATTCTATATATTTGTCTTTTAGTACAAACTGTCCGTCGTTCTATCATTTTTCTATCGTTCTGTCATTCTTTCTACCATTATATCTGTTGTTTCTTTTTCCCTGTCTTTCTGTCTTATCTGTATGCCTTTCTGTCTGTCGTCTATATATCATTGTTCTGTCTTTCATTTATCCTGTTGTCATTCTGTCTATCCATGTTTGAAAATTGACTTAAAAAAATCAGCTTGTATTTTCTAGTTAGTTTTTATGAATTTGTTAATGACCTGTAAGAGATAAATCCAGAATGCCCCCCAGAACATTCCTGCAGCCTTTTGTTCATAGTAAGCATTAAAGATAAATCACACAAACACTTATTTTTAGGGAGAGTGGAATATTCTAGAAGTGCCCTGAATTGCTTAATTCTACACAAATAAGGGCCTGAATAAAAAAATCTATAATATTTCTCCATCTGATATTTTGACTGATAGAGCTGTGAGGATAATCCACAGAATTGCATAATAATGTTTTATTTTATTTAAAGGTTGCAAGTTTGTCCATCGGCGCATCAGAACCTGCTGAAACATGTTAGCTGATAAACACTCCTTGTTCAGACCTCGACCGTTTCTGCGAAGCTAAATGTGATTTAAAGAATTAATAGCCATGGCATTTGAAAGCTGTGGTGAAAAATCTCCACTCTCAGTAAAACCACAAAATCAGGTTACTGTTTAAAAAAAAAAAGACATGCACAGGAGGCAGATGGCATACCCACCTTCACTCATTCATACTAATCAGGCCCGCCACGTACGTGTAGCTCCGCGTACACGCAGCCCTCTCTGATAGCATTAGCGCTGACTTGCACGTCGTGAATGTTAAATAAATGTTGCATTTGCAACGGCAGCACGCACATCACTTTCCCCCTGGGGCGTGGGGACAGGACACAGGGCGATAAATTTGGGCCGGCCGCTCTCGGGCTGTATTTCACGAGCCCTTCAATTTGGTTTCAGCGGAGATTAATAGGAGAGCCTGTGATGCTGGAGCCCGGGCCCAGATCAGTGTCTCGGAGCCCCAGGCAACGGTGCATTAGCCTGGGCTATCTCTCCTCTCATCTGCTTGTGCCACGCGGAGACATTGGCCGTAATGACGGGGCTATGGCAGCCAGCCGCAGCACCGTGCCTCGCTAATAAAATCACTGTTAGGGCCACGATATCAGCAGGCATCAGATGGAAAAATAAACCGATTAGCCTGCACTTCAGGGCACACATAGATTTCTGTAATTATACTCTGTAAAACTCCTCAAATTTGATTATTTGTGTGATGTTTTTCTCTGTCACTTTTCTGATCTTCGTTCTTTTTCTCTCTCCGTCTCTCTAGCATTGGTGAGGATATATTTATATTGGCGGATTTTGGCTTCTCGTGTGTTCATTTTTAAGGTTTATTTTCTAACCTTGTTTGATCAGCTTTTGATGTGTGTATGAGTGGGTAAATCTGATTACATTTCTTGATCGATGGCAGCTAAATTAGTTTGAAGTGTAGACTTGGAAGCACTCCATTTAAATGAATAGTTAATATCAAAAATTATAACTTGCTGAAAAAATGACTTTGTCTCAGGCTGTCCAAGATGTAGATGGGTTTGTTTCTTTATTGATTCCTTAACAGGTTCTTGAGAAATTACATAATTTGAGATAAATAAGATGATGATAACATCACAATAGTCTGCAATCAATCTGCGATACAATACAAGTTAGGGTTAGTAACGTGATTAGAATAGTAATATTCACATCAAGCACAGTTTAAAAGTGAAAACAACTGTGTAAAAGCAGTCTAAGCTAAAATGTGTTGTTGCATTTTGACAAGTAAGAAGCTGGAGGAAGCGTTATTATGGATTATGCAAAGACTAGAAGTAATGGTAAGTTAAAGCACCTCAAATGAATTTGTTCCTTACAAACATGTAGCTTTTTGCTTCATAAAAACCTATTTGATAGACTGGAGGTGTTGGCTTGAGGAGCATTGTGATGTTTTTAGTAGATAATTTGGACTTTCAGACGGCACCCATTCACATTGGTGAGCAAGTGATGTAATGATTAATTTCTCCATATCTGTTCTGGTCAAAAAGAAACTCATCTATATCTTTAATGGAGAAGAAATGTTCAGCAAATTTCTTATTTAGGTTTTTCCTTTAAGCAGCGTGACTGAAACTGTATGTCGGCTAAGTGATTTCTCATAGGGTTTGACAGACGTGTCCTGACAAAAGCACCTGTGGAGACCCTGCGGTTTGTGGTTTGAGTGAGCGGGCTCTTCTGTGTGTATCCCACCGGGTTGTGTGTGAGGATACGAGAGCCGTTCGGCAGCCGGACAGTGGCTCTCTCTGTGGGGCTGCGGATCCTGTTCTGGGTTTCTTTTGAAAGGTGCCAATGCTGTCCTACAGAGGAATTCTCAGCACAGATAATAACAAGCACACCATGTGGAGAAAGTGACTGATCATGTGTGTAATTAAAATGAGACGTGTGTGTGTGTGTGTGTGATTTGGGACAGTGTTCTCACCGGGTTCGTCAGTTACTGTGCTGTGTTAATTTGCAAGGCGAGAGCAGGGAATAGCTGTGCTCTCGGAGAGTGGAGATATTGGCCGTGTGTCATCCTTGCACTGTCACACATTCGATTGTCCCAGAACTCTCAGATGAACTGATGTTTCCAGGCACAAATGTCCTTTGAGATGCACCGTTTTTATTTGTGTTTGTACTGTTTATGATTCATTGTATTTTAATTGAGGTGATAAACAGGATGCAGAATTAACTTAAATTAACTTAAATTTAAATATTTTACTGTAAAGAACGTGGAATTACAATTAATTGCAATTCAAATTTTTGTAACTCACTGTAAAATAGAAAAACAGATTTTTTAGACGAACATTAAAATGTTGAAAATGTTGGGGTCAGTAAAATTTGTAAAAATTGTTTTAAACCTCTTATGTTTAACAAGGCTGCATTTTTTTAAATGCAGTAAAAAAAAAATAAAGTAATATTGTGAGATATTATTACATTTCAAAATAACTAATTATTTTTTTTATATTTTGAAATGCAATTGAAATTTTGGTAATGCTGTATTTTCAGAAATCAATATAATATGCTATTTTGCTGTTTAACATTTTATATTATTGTTTTTATTACTATTATTAATATTGTTATCAAGATTTAATTAGTTGGGTAAAATTTTTCTTAGGTTTCTTTGGTGAATAGAAAGATCCAAAGATCAGCATTTGGGAAAGAAATTATGGAAATGAATACTTTTATTTAGCAAGGCTGCGTTAAATTGATAAAAAATTATGATAAAGGCATTCATAGGGTTTTATAAACGTTTTATAAAAAGATTTCCATTTCAGATAAATGCGTTAAAGAAACCTGAAAAATTCTATTCTTTCAACATAATGATAATAATAATTGTTTTTGAGCAGCAAATTAGAATATTAGAACGATTTCGGAACGATCATGTGACTGGATTAATGATGATAAAAATTAATCTTTGAAATCACAGAAATGAATGACATTTTAAACTATATTAAAATATCAAGCAGTTATTTTAAATAGTAAAAATATTTGAAATTAAAAAAAAAAAAAGAATAAATCCTTCTGACCTCAAACTTTAAACTATTATTGACATTTCATCACATTTTTATTGTCCATGGCTGGAAATAAAACTTAATTTCCCAGATTTATTTGTCTTAATTACATTAAGTAAATTCTTCCATCATTCAAATTCATATTCCAATTCCATCTTCCTAAGGGAGCTAATTCATCGAATTTTCACCACGTTCATTGTTTTGTTCAGCCGGTGGTTCTGACGTCTCTCAGAGGTCATTGCAGTCTACCTGAAAGTGCTTGCCAGACATCATGTTGTTATAGAGGAGTTGTCAGGGTCAAAGTGGCTGACATGACTTTGACATTGTGAAAAGCTTCTCCTCCTTTCCAGAGGTGTGCTTCTATTCTCCAGTGCTGCCGCCGGCTTCAAGAGGGGGAGGGAACGAAATCGAGGGTAGCAGGAGTGATCAATTTGGAGGCTATCAGCACCAGCATGTTCGGAGTGCTGAATTAACACACCACCAGGGACTGTTCCTGGAGCCCACCACGAGCCCTTCACTCTTAATGTGCTAACAAGCTCACTTTTGCTGTCTCTTCAGTGGCAATTTCTCTCTTTCCTTCCAGAGCCCAGGAGTTCAGCACGGTGACAATGAAAAGCTCTGTAGGAGGGGGGGAAGAGGCCAGGAGTATTTTTTCCCCCCTTCTGCCTTTCATCCACAGGGAAAATGAGTTTCTGGTAATGCACAAAAGGCTCTTTTTTATCCTCCTCTCCTCTTCTAGCATGTGATGCTAGAGAGGGCGCGAGAACCCGGCACGCACTCTCTTAAAAGGACTTTCTCCTTTTTAACAAGCCGTCATAAAAAAACACCACCCATCAAAAATTCAATTACAGTGGATGCAAGGACTGGGTTTTTGGGTGAATACACGGTGCAAAAAAGAGAGAGGCGAGAAAAGAAGAACTGTTTTTCCCTTTACCTCTCTCTTTGTGACACACAAAGAGCATCTGAAGTCAACAGCGGAGAGGATTTGTTGTCTTGGTGACAGGGTGGCATTAGAGGCTCATCTCAGGTTCAGGATGGTGACCACATGTTGGGCGGCTCTGAGAGGGCTATTAAGACGCACAGCGGTGCTGCTCACGCTCTGCTCTCGTTGGTTGGAATGGTTGCCCGGCCTGTCGGCATAAAATCTCATCCACTTTGCAGCTTATTCTGGCCATAAGTCTTCTGCAAGTCGTAGACAGGACTAGTCCCTGTCCAGAATCCAGATCTTGACTAATACCTGACAATTCAAAACCAAGACCACTCAAGACTTTTTAGTCTAAATACTAGGTTCTTCATTTTAGTGAAATTGAGGAAAAGATGATTTAATCCAGTTTAAAAAATGTTGTATATATTTTTTTAAAATAAGTATTTTAGATATTTTATATCAAATATTTTTTGATGAAAATATTTCATGTTATATTAATGGGCAGTTAGTTTTATGCTGACTAAAATGCCATCCATGTTTAAACTTCTATTTTTGGCCGATTTTTTAAATGTCTGTCCAAGGCTGCTATTATTAAATCAAACATACAGTACTGTTATGAAATATTACACTTTAAAAGAAATATCTTCAGTTTGAATGCATTTTAAAATGCAAGTTATTCCTGTGATGGCAAACCTGGACCCCATTACTCCAGTCATGAAATAATTCTCAATTGATTTGGTGCTCAAGAGAAATTCTTTTTATCATTTTGAAAGTGGTTTTGCTGCTTAATAATGTAAACCGATATTTTTTTTTAAATTCTGTAATGAATAGAAAGATTAAAACAGAAATCTTTCATAACATTATAGATGTCTTTAACATTTGCATTCTTACTGAATAAAAGTAATAATTTCTTTAAATGTCTTTCATATGGCATTTATGCTGTGTATTGGAAGTTAACAAATAAAAATTGGACTGTGTCTTATGGTGTGAGATAACAAAAATAGAAATAAAAAAAACATTTTAACATTTAGTTTTAATAACTTGGAATAACTAGGCCACAGCTAATGCCTACAAACAGAAGCTTTAATTCATTTATAGCAGTCGTGACTGATGTCTCAGTTACTGAGACCATATGAATGCTATTCTAAGCTGTTAACGCGGCTGTCAAGACCGTCACCGGCTCTGTCATGTTCTGCTTATGGTTGTAGTACAGCATGTGTCTAATTACGTCTCACTTGCAGACACTTTCTCTCGCTGCTTTCTCTTCTCCTCTGTGGGAACCTCTCACCCACTCTCACTATGGTCCGCTCTCAAACAGCGGGACCCGTTGGCAGGAAGCGGGTCTGCTGGAGACAGGAAAAGGCAAGCGACAGAACTGCGTGAGTGTTGCGTTTTCTAGCGGAGACGCTTCCTACGTGTTCCTCTTCACCGGCAGAAACACCCAAAGAACTAAAGCCGAGAATATCTTCCCCCTGCCTCGTCCCAGCAGGACCTCAGTTTCTCGCTCCGCTTCTCATCGCTCCTCCATCAACTTTCTCCAGTGACACAGCATCCGTCGTTATCCAAACCGTGTGCTCTTGGCTTACTAAGTTATGAATGCAGCACAGACCATATGTCACCGGTCTACTTAATCAAATCGTCCCCATTAACAGAATCCCTCCGTTTTTAAACCCATACACAGCGGCATAATCCAATCCCTTCCATTTACTCAATACCATCATTTTTCTTAACCGAATAACACCGACAGTAAGATGTCCATTGATACCCAGTGTCACCATACGTAAAGCAATGACAGCTTCGTAATACGGTTTACAGGATGATGGGAGAATTATTAACCCGTGGCATCCTGGCTAACTGTTTGACCCCTATTGATGTGTTTTTGTCGCTTATGAAATCGATGCACCAATCTTGTTTGACTTTAACTCGTATGTTTATCAGCTACGAAGAGAGAGCGAGATATCTGGAGACGATAGTCCAGCACCACTTGGAAGCGACAACGTTTGAGGACTACGCTGCTCGTGTTTTCTGCCCTGCACCTTTCCATCATCTTCCCTCTGAAGCAGGTGGGCATTGCCTTAATGAATTGATTCTTAATTCATCTGTCATTTTACACCACTCACTGTTCACCTTTACTCACAATTTCATTCCGTTCCAAGCTTAAAGAATCACATGCACACTTAATTTCTGTCCAGCCACTGCCTTTATATTTCATGCAGTTTGCAGATACTTTTATTTGAAGCAACACTGTATTTGATGAGATACATAAACTATGCCATTTAAATGTTTAGGGTCAAACCTTCTTTACTAAGAAGTCTGTTATGCTTACCAAGTCTGCATTTATTTGGTCAAAATGCATTAAAAAACTAATATTGTGAAATTGTGAACAGTCAGGCCACAAAAAAGCATAGAAAATAAAAAAACACCATTTAATTACTTTCATAAATGCCTTTACAGTTACTTCCGACCAATTTTTGACCTTAAATATTTAAGCTTGGGTTTTCTGGGAATCAAACCCATGGCCTTGGCATAGAGCTAGTTTCAAGCGTGAGCTTCAAGAATGCTAACCTTAAAACGAACATGGCAGCTGAACTTAAAGCAAAGGCAGTCCAGAAATAGCGTTAATGGGTTAGTTTACCCAAAAACAAAAATTTAGTCATTAATTATGTTCCAAACCCATAAGACCTTTGTTCATCTTCGGAAAACAAAGTAAGATATTTTTGATGATATCTAAGAGCCATCTGTCCCTTCATAGACAGAAACACAACTGAAATGATCCAGATACATAGTAAAAATCTCGTTAAAACAGTCCGTGTGATATCAGAAATCCAACTTCACTTTTGCGACGCTACGAGAAAACACAAATAACATAATTTACTCAACCATTCTTCTCCCCTGACTTAAGTCTTCCTCAATTTTAGAGAGTATCACTCTTTATGGCTCTCTGATATCATCCAAAATATATTAAAGTGTGTTTTGAAGATGAACGATGCTCTTAAAGGTTCAGAACTACACCAGGGTGAGTAATTAATTACTGAATTGTAATTTTATTGTGAACTAACCCTTTAGCCCTTTTTGTGGAAGAAACTTCTTTTAAGTCAATTGCAGATCAATGAATTTCATTCACATGCATGAAAATACACAAAAAACGTTGTGCTTTCAGTCAGTCAATTTGCAACACAATTTGCTTTTGGGCTGAAAAACGGTTTCTTTAGTTTTGTATTTTGTTTTTCAAACCCAAAGCTTTTATTCTGGTTTTTGTTGGGCTCCTGGTACCTTTTAAACCCAAATGATCGTTTCCTTTTTCTATTTTTCATTCACATTTAATTTTTATTTTTTATTTTTGTTTATTTTATGTTTCCCCTTCAGATCATAATCTTTCACTTGTGTGTATCTAAAGGTAAGATTCCTGAAGATGCCGTACACTGAGGCTGCCTGATTGTCTTTTGCGTTTGTTTGGCTTGTAACGACGTTATGAGCTCCTTCTCTGTTCGCTTCATCCTGTTTGTTCGATTCTTTACTAGAACGAAACGTGTCCCCTTCTTTTTCCATGTGTTTTGCATTTTGTTCAATGGGAAGTCTGGAGCGTTCATTGCATGGCATGTTCACACAGGATCCTTAATACTGACCAACATTTACACTCTTCTTCACCTCTCTCTAGGTTCCTAGCATTCATGTGTGTGTCCAGCATGATCTCACAGCTTCACTCACCTCTTCCTCTATTCTTTATATCACACATATGTCTGTCTTATCTGTAAATGTTGAATGGAACCAACAGGATGGTACAGTATAACAGCTCTCATGTGGAGCTCAACCTTTCTAGCTGCCTTTGTTTCTGTTCCCTAAGCAGTTTTAAAGATTCTTAATAAAGAGTTCAAGCGGCTCTCAATTTAATCAGAAAAGAGTGCAAAGTCTCTTAGAGGTGGAATTAACTAAATGTCAAGCAAATCACTGCAGATCATATTTTACCAATACATGCTTTTCAGTTAAAAAAATTACTAACACTGTGCTATAATGCGAACATCCAATTTAAATAATTACCTTTATAGCAATGATAAGTTTGACCGTACACTGCCAAGATTTAGAGTCTGTATGGTTTTTTTTCTTTATTATTCTTTAAGGACGCATTGCTAAAGTTTAAGGCAATTATAGTATTGTTTCGGTTTCAAATAAATGCTATGTTTTCAATAAATAAATCATAGGAAATATTTCTGGACACTGAAGACTGGATTACTCCTGAAAAGATTTGCATCACAATAAATTTAATTACTGGTCATTTTTAAATGTATTCAAACAGAGAATAGTTAGGTTAACTGTGTTAATATTCTACACTATTAGTTTATTTTATGCGTTTTTATCAAATTACAAATCTTATCGACCTTACATTTTTGCATGGTAGTGTACATTATACCTTTTTCTAATGCTGCAGAACTCATGTAGGGTTTTATGGGAATGACATTTTACTTCCGGAACCCTGCTGCTGAGCACGATTGCTTTACAGAAGTCATTCAGGTACAACTTTTGCAGCTGATTTCCTTGTATTATTCAGAACCACCGGAGAGTATTAGATGTGGTGTTGCAGTGAGGTTGGTGTCTCAGCATTCGTTTTTAGACTTTAGCTGCTAGTGGGTGGTAATCCTGACATCTTTTCACGTTTTGTGTGTGTGTGTGTAAGTCGAGTGAACGAGCGCGAGAGTGTTTATGAATAATAAACCTTCATGAGCGTGTGCAGAGACCGGCTCTTGCATTTGTTGTCTTGTATTTTATGTGCACCTGCTACTGTTTTCCCTCTCAGCCTGCTCACACCTTTATCTTGTATCTCTTCTTCTCTTTTCTTCCTCCTGTCTTTTTTGTATTCTTCCTCTACATTCTCTTACATTCCACATCACTTTGCATCTTTCCTGCCCCTCTATCTCTCTCTCTCTCTTGTCGTCTTTCTATCTGCCACTTCTGTCCATTCTCACACCCCAAGAGAGAAATGCTGTGATTTTTCTGCTCCTTCCCAAACCTCAACTAGAAAACATTGGGCTCATCAAGGTAAAGGGAAAAGGCTTGAAACGGAAGGTCTTTCACGCTAGCTGTGAATGGTATGCTGGAACTGAAAACGGCAAAGTACCTTCTTTGTTTTTTTCCCTCCCCATTCCTTTTTTACTATGTAGTTTGTGTTGCGATATTTTAACTGCACCCCCTGTTGGTCTCATCGAGGGACGAGGTGTCAGATCTCAGCGTTGATTAGTCCCAGCATCCCCTGTGATCTTCACCCACGATGCACTGGTGCATTAACCTCTCACGCCTCTCAGGAAGGGGTTTTCACACTTATTTTGCTTACTTCTGGCCTTTATATACCATTTGCCAAAATTAGTCTAACGGAGAGGTTTTTGCAGTTCCAATCTGAGTGAAATTCACAGTGATGACAAAAAAAGACTTAATATAGTCATTTATTCCCAGCCTAATATGTATTTCATATTCTAATTCGCCAAACCCAAGCTTAATGTAACCCTATAATAAAATGTCACATTCGATATGTAGTTTAGCATGTGGACAATCTTGCGTCGTGATGTTCTGATTTCTGTCTTTTCTTCTTCCTCCACCCCATCCCTCCCCGACAGGCTCATGCCTCGAGAGTCATCAGGCCGAAAGTCCAGCAATGCAGGTAGACGGGAGCGACTTAGCCTCGCCAATGTCCCCTCGTGCTAGCAAAAGCCGGATGTCCATGAAGCTTCGCCGTTCCTCGGGCTCCGCCAACAAGACTTGACCTGAGTGAGCAAACACACACTTCACTCCATTCATGCTCACTCTGGAACTCCGCCAACTGCACTGTCAGAGACAAACCACACCCTCTTGCCTGCGGTAGCCACGCCCCCAAATGCAGTCTGACTCCTCCCATTCAGAGCCGGAGTGATTAAAGATGACGGAAAGGTTTATATTTCTCGATCGCTGATGGATGTCGCGTTGCATTTTAATTAAATAATTTCTCTGCTGTTGCCGTAGCTGGTGCCACTGAAGCTGCCCACTACTCAGAGTGCCAGTGATCATTAAAAAAAAAACATCTTTTTGATTGCCATCTTATCAACCACAACTTTTTATATTTGTATAGAAGACGTGACAAATTGATGGCGGAAAAAGCATTTAAAAACATGTTTGTGGAGCAGATTTAAACTGAAGCACTTCTTGCTGTTACATATTTCAGTTGGTTTTCACTCCTGTTGTGGATCATGTTTTTATATAACATTGTCACTCATATTTGTTTGTTTATTTGCTGGTTTACTTTATGGATCACGGTTTATTGCAGTTTGTATATTCAGTTTTCTCTTCATTAGAATATTACTGATTTTTTTTTTCTTGTTAATGTTATACTGAACCGCCCCTTTTGTCATTTGTAATGGTTATTTGTGTGTGTATATATCTATAAATATAAAATATATACATATTTAATGTATGTGTATAGTGTATGAACAGTATCTGATCTGTGTACATATTTAACAGTATTTAAATCAACCAAAAAAAAGTCAAAAGGCCACTTAGAGCAAGTCAAAGAACAAGTCTTCAGCTTGAATGTCTGTATGGCTAGATTTTTGCTGGACTCTGTCCCGTCGTTTTGTTTCGTTACACAGCAGCCTTAGAGACGAGCCCATGCAGGTTTATCAGCGTAAATCATTTGATTGCAACGCTCTTTTTGATTCGTCTCATCTTAGATGGGATTTTTAAGGAACGTGTGAATGAGTTGCCACATTAACAGGTCTTGCAGGGAGATGGCGAAGTTGCCAAATTGAACCGAATTACACGCTTCAGGACTTTTCGAGCTAGTTTAACAGTGGACGGCGCATTGTGAGACATCTATACAGCCTTTTTTTCTAAATGTGTAGATGTGGAAGTGTACAAAAACCAACATCATTGACACCAGTCTGCACTTTTTTCCGTTTAATTTTTAACGTTTAAGGGACATAAGGGTATCTGGCCCTGTAGACTACGGATGCAAGTTATAACTGTTGCCATGTTTCAGATAAAATCCAGTTTGTATATTTTCTTGAAAGCTATGTGAGACTTCACGGGGGTCAAGATTTTATTATTTTTCCTTTTAATTTAAAATCATTTAGAAATTTATCAGAAATATATAAAAATATATATTTGTGGAGTTGAAATCATGCAGCACCCTTCTGGATCGAAATTAATAACGTGTATATTAAAGGCCTGCACACAAGCAACTGAGACCTGTGCGTAAGGTTAAAAAAACTTTTTAAAAACATCCTTATGGGTAGATTTTGTGTATGTTACTACTGACCAAATGCTGCATGATTCCAGTACTAACTGCATGTGTTGATATAACAGCTGCACAACACACAAGCACACGCACAGATCCACAATATTGTCATATGCTAGTATCTCTATACATTTGTATCGGATGTCGAAGGAGAGTGGATGTGCAACTACACTTAAGAATAAAAGTATTCTTACAACATAGAAAAGCCTGTGCAGTTACTGGGTGCATTAAATGTTTCACTATTGTTTATTTATTTATTAAGTGCACTGATTTCTATTTTTCAGTGTTAAGCAGCAACTCCACTTGGGTTTGTGCAAACAACACATAAGCTACATTTAAATGGATATTTGAAGACAGTTCAGTTTATTAACATCTTCGTTTCTCCCCGTAACAGATGAAAATGACTACATATGAAAATATAAATATGACACTTGTGGTTCATTACATGTAGGCCTCTAATAGTCTTGATGTATGCTATGGCATTTCCTGGCAGTTATGATACAAATGCATTTTTTGCAGCTATCGTCAATTAAAATATTATGTACAGTCCCTTCATTTATGACCTAGAAATCAAAGCACCTTCTAAGACGACTATGTAAGCTTTCCATGGAAGCTACTTTCACAGTGAGACACAAAATTTATTACTTTTCCCATATTATAAAGACATTAAAAAAAAAAACTGCTGTGAGCCTTAAGTCTCAAGCCTGATAGATTTGGTGTTTTCCCGCTATAAACATGAATTAAATTAAACTTTAAGTACCTTTAATGACTAGCAGTTTATAACCCTCAGTAATAATTTTTGTATTGATGTGACGCAAACCTGAAAATGGTTATAATAATCAAGTTTTAATGTGTATGAGCAAAGCATTATATACAGGGTTCACAGTCATGGAAATACCTTTAAAAAAAAATTCTGCATTTCTTGGTTTTCTCTCTTTGGGTACATTTAATTGACAAGAAAAAATTTCTTGATTAATTTATTTGTAATTAGAAAATTTGTATATTGAAGATCTATCTCATCTCTTGATATAATTTACTATATATGTATGTGTGTGTGTGTGTTTATATATATCACACACAAGTGCTAAAAGAGAGAGTCAAGTGGAAAATTAATGTTCAAAAGTGAAGGAACCCTGTATTTAATGTCTGGTAATAACTTGGTGTATTAAAGAAAGTTATAAAGTGATATCCAGGATTATAAAAGGTTAAACTAGTTCTGCTGTCGACAAAGAAAACCTGCAAGTTCGATATTCCCACAAGACACTGGACGTATTATTATTGATAATATCAAGTCGTATGACACAATCTGAAGTGTTTGTGAGATCAGCATCCCGGCCTGACGGCCATCTGTAAGAGCATCACCTGTCTGTTCTCTGTGGGATGAGTCTTGTTGATGTGTCTGGTCAAACCCGGAGAACTGAAGAACGTGGAGGGACAGTGTTTGCATGAGAATATCTGCTGTTCTCCAGGACTCAGATCGGGCCTGAGGAGCAAGTCATCTCTGACCGCGTGCCAGAGTCTGTGTTTGTCCCTTATCTCCGCGGAGGGGAAGTGCGCTCCGCAGAAGTGACACGGAAAAGTGATCTGTCCGCTTTCAATGTGCGCGTATGAGGATGCTTTGATCGTCTCGTGCGCGGCCAGGTGTTTCCTCAGGTAGGCTTGCCTGCGGAACTTCTTGCTGCAATAGTGGCACTCAAACACTTCTTCCGGACCGGGCGAGGGCAGGTAAGGGGTGCTGGATCTGTCGGGCTCCTCGGGGCAGTGATCGAACAACCTCGAACTGTCCGCGGGGCCGATACGCATCTCAAAGCACTTCTCCGAGGACGGGAACCTCTGGTCCAGAGGGGGGTCTTGGGATCCTCTGTGCATCATGTTGCTGTCCGGTGCTGATCTGTGCTGTTGGGAGCTGTCCGGACTCAGCTGGTGCTGATTGTTCAGTCTCAGCTTGCTGGCGTTCTCCTTCCCCTCCACTGAGGTCTTCTCGTGGTTGTGCGCCTCCAGCGTAGACTTCTTCGCATCTCCGGTGCTCAGGTTGCGAGGTTTGTGCCATCTGCGATGGGACGCGAGGTTGGCAGGACAGCTGAAAACTTTGTCGCACTCCGGACAGCGGTACTCAACCCGGACGATTCGGGAGCACTTGTGCTGGGCTAGAGAAAACGGATCAGGGTATTCTTCCTTACAGAGCTGGCAGATAAACTCGCCGAGCGGTTTTTTCCTACCACTTTGCGGTGTTAGTTTTGCTTCGGGGATTTCTTTTTTTATTTTAAGCCCAAGGACCGGTGAGGTGGTGACTTCGTCTTCGAAATTGAGCTTTCTGATTACTTTAGGCTTTTTGGCTGGTTTGCTCTTGCGCTCTGAGTCCATGAACGCGCGTTTTACGCACTGGTGAAAGGCAGGGTAGGTGGGCACCGATGAGGGCACCGGTGTGCCAAACTTCATGTCAGAGTGGTTCATTAGCAGACGCTCGATTGAAGACACCGGGGTGGCCAAAGGGAACGACTCGGCCATGGCTGGTGAGCTGAGACACCTGTCCAAAAGCTCCGTGCTGATGGGTTTGATCGGACTGTAGGAGTCGGTGCTGTTGCGCGGAGATGACGCGCTCTGCTCCGGGTGGCTGAAGTAGCTCTGAGCGTAATCGACGCGCTCTCCAACAACCCCCCCAGAGTCTCCCAGAAGATGTTTAGAGCTTACATCACTTGTCCATGTTTCTGTAATAGGTTCCAGCACATCAGGCACACTTGCATTCGGAGTTTGGGTAGGCAGGTCCTCTTTGCGCGGCTCTTTTTCTTCTGGCGCCCGCACCTTGTATGATGCAGATGAGGCACGTTTACTCCGTTTCACTAAAAATCCTCGTGGCATCTTTACCCAAAGTTCAGATGAAACTACTGAGAAGAAGATGCGGGCTGAATACTGTCGCCGTGATGCGCCCCTCGCGCTTTTTATCCTTTTGGGTCGCCTTCAGGTTCTGTGTGAGGTCACTGTCAGTGCCGCAGTTGTGCCCAATCAGTGCTGACATTCAAACGCGGAGGGGGCGGTGCGAGCATTAATAAGCTGTTCCAGTTACGGATTCATGTCTAATGGGCAACAGATTGTTATCTCAAAGGTCTCAAGGGATCGATGGACTCTTTAACCTTCACATGTTTTACAGTTATTGTTTTTTTCCCTGTTCAGTAATGCGAGCTCAATCCACCGAAATTTAACCTAAACAATATGCGACTGTATTTAGAGAGTAATATGTAATATTTAGAGATTATTATTTATTCAGCTACACTTAAATTAGCTTAAATTATAAATATGCTACCCCGTCTCAAGACAAAATAATATGACTTTCAGAATCAAATAATTGTAATATAAATAACTACTTGTGTGTGTTTGTGTGTACTGTATATGAAGTTTATTAGCAAAATCTCTGAAAAATCTTTCAGAATGCATGTTTTTATTACGCTATCCTGCTTTTATTGTGTTTTATTGTGTTAGCCTTTTTTTCGGCCAAGTCAAAAAAAAAAACAATCGCAGTTTGATTTAGATTAATTGGAATGCACAATTAATTGTTAATTAATTG
>JAUCNO010001129.1:1801910-1825954 GCA_032353835.1 Enteromius viviparus | reverse complement strand
CTCTGTATATATGTATAAAGTACTAAAACATTTATCATATATATCTACATGCATGCACAAACATGGAATATTTGTACTTTTCTAAAAATAAAAATAAAATCCCCTTTGTGAAACCATTCAAAAGTTTGTGGTCAGTACATTTTTTTTTTTTTGGAAATATTTATATTTTTATTCAGCATTTATACACCAAATTTATTAAAAAACAAACAAACAAAAAACATTCTATTTCAAATAAATGCTTTTTTTTAGTTGCATTAAAAAAACATAATGAAACAGTATATTAGAATAATTTCTGAAGTGAAAATTCATCTTTACCGTCACAGGAGTAAATTACATTTTAAAAATTTAAATTAAAAAAAAAATATTATTATTTTAATTTATATTAATACTTTTTTTTCTTTAATAATACTTGAAAAGTAAAAATACTTGATACTTACATATAAATTACGTGGAAAAATATTTTTTTTTTGTTTAAAAGTACAAATATCACATGTAATATCTTATTTACTATGTATAATAACAATGCAATATTTTATATGTATTGTTTAAAACATTTAAAAGTCATTTTTGATAAAGTAAAGCATGTCACTCAGCAGGACACATTGTCCTTTTTATTGGCAAGTCACGTCAACCACCCAAAAGCACCACATTTCTTTTTACCTTTAAAGGCAAGATGATTGTCTAGGGGTTGTTTAATGCTTCTGCAGAGTTTTGACTGGGGGTGTTTTAACTGTGTTGGTTTCACTTCACAAGGCACTGCTGCAGCGATGGCGGGGGGCTGGAGTCCATGCAGCGCTGCAGACAAACAGGCAGGCAGGGACTTTCCAGGGTCACTCATGTGAGAGGCTTTTGAGGGCTGAAATGTGAAAGCCCATTGTGCTGCGTTTAACGACAGCAAAAAGCACATAGGCAGTACACATGTCTGAGCATCAATCATGTGCAAGACCAAATTAGAGATTGTTTATGGCAATACTGAGTACTTTGTTTTTCCAAGATGCACTGTATAAAAATGTCCCTTTCTGAGACAGTGCTTGGAAAATGAATGCATTTCCTAAGCGTGAGAACAATGTTTGCAAACAAACATAACTGTTCTCTCTGGGAAATGGAATTTCAGAGGAGTTGCTTGCCTTGTGACCTTGTGTCTTCGCTTGGACTGCATTCATGATCGTTCTAAACAAGGACCCGACAGACACATGAAGGAACATGTGTTGGAAAGCCCCTGCATCATATCTAAATGTGGAACTAGACAGGATCACATGCTTTTGACATCTATAGACCCCACGGCCTGAAAAAAGCAGCCCTCCGGACAACAACATCATCTAATTCAGGGGCAGACTCCATTTAAGACGGAGCTCAAAACTGCATGGAACAATCTTCTAATTCTGGACGACTACCCAACTTGCGTATCATGTAGTTGCAGCCTATTTGGTGCAACTCAGAAAGTAGCTTGTTTTTAGTCTGTCTTTATTTTTTAGTATTATTTCCAATGAGAAAATGATCTAAAAGCATTTAAAATTAGGTAAAGTTTAACATGAATAACGTAGCCTATGTAACATGTATAACGTGTGTAAACGGTCATGTAGAAATGTAACTATAGAGTGTGTGGGACGCTATCGCCATCTAGTGGAGTGACACAGAACTACACAATAAAGCCTTGTTAATCAAATATTAATTAAAAACAGTATCAAAAAATTACTTTTTATATGTGTTTATCATAAAATTGTGAATGTATACAATATAATATATGCAATATTCCATTACTGCGTTAAAATTCACAGTGTTTTCTGTTAAATTAGACCATTTTTATATATTTACTCCAATGTAAGAAGGGCACTCTTTTAAATTCAGATATGCCAAATCCTCTAAAAAATTCAAAATATGCTGCAGAGTTTAAGTGGTTAAATCACACGTCCTAAAACAACACATCCTACATTAAGGCGAATTTTATAACAATTGCATAAATATTAAACATATTTTAAAAACGGTAAAGTTATTAGACATGGTTTTCATAATATTAAGCATCCCGTCTTCCAAAAAACATGTATTTTGTGGTAACATATATTTTAAATCTGCTAATAAATTCTACTAATAGATGTTATTAATATTAATTAATTATAATGTTAATTATAAATATTTTTTTTTCACAATTCAAATAATATATTGTGTTAGTATAGTATTTATGAATATTTTGAAATGCATTTTATTTGTATATTTCCTGTTTTCAGAGTAACTTGGTTTAAGTTTCAGTAATTCTATTAAATTTTATCATGAATTGCTATTCTTTTAAAAAATATTTCTATTTAGCAATTTGTTTTTTAAAATATATTTTAGTACTTCGATTTATGTTTATCATATAGTTTTTGGATTCCTGTCTATCTCTTTTTTTAATCTACTTTGGTAAAAGGTGGTTATAATTTTGGAGACAGACCTCTGGGGTGGTTTTCTTGAAGACGTCACTTCCTTCTATCACTTTCTTCATCACTGTGTCCTTCAGCTGAACATACTCTTCCTCAGTCAGTTGAATGGATTCAAGTTTTGCCTTGCAACTTTTGCAGTCTCCACTAAAACACAAGATATTTCCACACAAATAATCAGTTAATAATAGTCTATATTAACTATATTAAAACTGAAAATTTATAGTACCCCGGAGCCACGTATGAAAACTTCCCACGCCATTTCTGATCAGGTAAACTGTGCAGATGGAGTAAATAAAACAGTTAAATTAAATATTTACAACAATAAAAACAGTTAATCGTATATTTATGTTTTTATATTTTGCATGTACCTCTCAAACCAAGCTTTGATAGTTTGAATCAGCGGCTCCTCCGGGTAGATCTGATTATCTCTCATATATGACAGAACAGAAAAGAGCTTGTCCTCCTGTCCTTGCTGAGTGATGCCGCTCTGAAACAGGGACTTCCAGGTTTCCTGATTAGGAACAAGACCCAGCTGCAGGAGCTCATCGTACAGCATCCAGCTCATCTCAGTGTCACCATGAAGCGTCGCCCCATTGATGGCATCACTATAGTTACGAGGAGATGGCAGGAGGGCCTTTTTCATCCCCTCCAACACCACAAGTGCCTCCCTCCAGCGTTCGGTTTGACTGAACCCTTTAATAAACAGGGACGAAGCTCCAGTGTCAAAAGTCTTAAAGCAAGTTTTCATGATGTCATAAGTGTCAAACACCTCAGAGTGGTGGCCACCCGTGACACACAGAGTGAGATATTTTAAAAGGAGTTCATAGGAAAGGGTGCCTTTGTCCTGAACCACATAGGCCAGCAGAGATTTGGCGATGTTGACATCTGCATTAATGGCCACCAGTCCTTCCATCGTTTGCTTCTCGAAGCGTTCAGGTTTAAAGGAACTCTCTTTGAACTTTGCCCATTCGGAAGAGGTCAGCGGATGATCAGGCAGGGGAACTTTTACAGATCCTCTTCCTCTCGCGTGTGTATTATTTGACAGCTCTTCTGTATCCTCCCCAGCCCTCTTTTTCATATATTCAGCAGTTCTTTTGGCCGTTCCTGCGGTGAATACCGAATTTGGGAACGCAGGTCTTGTTCTCGGAGTGAACCCGTTTTCTTTGTTAATTCTTTGAAAGGTGTGTGCTTGTTTGTCTCCTTTTGTGCTATAATATTGTGTGTGTGGATTTATGATAAACCGAACAGTATGCATAATGTTTTGTTGTGGTAAACAAGAAAAAGCCGGACTGAAATACAAGGGACTGACAACCCATGATGTGCAGAGATGCTTTATGCAAGTCCTTGATTTTGACACAACAAGAGTTCCCATTTTATTCCCAGTCTAACGTTACGTTACTTTACTTTTCAGATTACGAGCTACTTTAAAGGTGTTTTGTGTCAAATGTATAACAAACGACTGATTCTATCCCAAAACCTCATTGCTTTGTGAATTAAGGTCCGTTTTACTGTTCAACAATAGTGTTCTAGTTATATTTAACAATATTTATATAATTTTCTAAACAAAATGTCCTTTTGTATTTAACGCATACATTAGTAAAGCATACATACACCCAATACAATTTCGCATTACCTTCTTTTAAACCCAATTTTATCAATATAATAATCGTTAATTTGAACAAGAGCATCTAACTTACAGGATCTGATCAAAAGTTCTTGAATTCTAACCAGAAGACAAGTAGCATGTCAATGCGAGCAGCCATTCACTCTCATGTGTAGTCGCACTTCGATTACGTCACTCGTGCGCCTTTAGAGGTCAGAGATGTAAACAGTTCATCAACCGCCTAAGCTACTTAAACATACTACAATCGTTCAAAAATAAGTCTTAATTTTGTTAGTTTCAAATATATTATGATCAAATAAAGTTAATAATGGCAAACGATAAAACCGCACATTGGAAAGATTTGCTGCGGAAAAGACTCGCCTCTGCGAAACAAGGTAAGACGTTAGCTAAGGAACTAACTCTTTGATCTTTTTAACAAGATCAAGGAGCGATTTTTAAATGACATAACATGTTTAAATTTGTATATAAATCTCCTAATCAACTTGCATAATCACGCTACAAAGCATTAAAAATCGCTTAAAAAATACCGTGGTTTTACCATAGTAATACTCTGTCATTAACATTAGTGAAAATGTTGTATATTTAGACTATACTAAATAGTTTATTTTAGGGGAGTAAGAGATTAGGGATTAGTAAATATAATAAATATTATAGTTTGTTGTTTAGAAACCATAGTAACCCTTCCCATTGTGTAACGTTAGACAAAATGTGTAAAAAAAATAATATGATTGTGCTGTAATTTATAATAGTCCTTCTAAATGTTATACTAGACTTAAACAAGTATCCTTCGGTAAAGTTTAGACAGTAAAACCTGACTTTATATATTATGTATTTATTATATTGTAATATTGAGAAAAAATTAAAACTTGGCTGCTATGATTTCCATATGTAAAATCATAGTAAAGCATCTGCAGCATTATTAAATGCCTTATTAAGTATTATTATATATTAAATAATGGAGACATGAAAATTAATTGCATACAGTAGGAATGGCCCGGGTAATGAGAAGCCATGGTTTTGCTAATGATTACTTTGATTTTTATTATGAATGGTAAGATATGGAGAAGGTTTGTACAGTGTAAATAATCATAATGTGTTTTTCTTTCTTTGTATTGAACAGATGGCAGGACAGAGGAGGAGAAGAAAGCAGAGGAAACCGAATTGTTCACCAAGTATTATAATGAATGGAAAGGAGGCGAAAAAGGAGAAGATGACTCATTAAAACACATCCCACGCTTCTACTACAGAGTGAGCTGATCACGCTCTAATCAGTAAAGAGAACATAGTCATGTCACATTTATTTGATTAAAAGTATAGTAAAAAAGTAAAATTGCCAAACACGATCCTTCAGAAATCTTGCTGATTTGCTGCTCAAGAATAATTTCTAATCACTTTTGAAAACAGCTTTTTTTGGAAACAGTGAAATGGTTTGTTTTCTAGGATTCAGGTTTTTTCATTTCTTTTTTTAACACTATAAATGTCTTTACTGTCACTTTTGATCACTTTAATGCATCCTTGTGTCAATATTGCCTTCTTAATCTTAACACTTATCACTTATTATACTTATTTCATATCAGCTTCCTGCAGAAGATGAAGTCTTGCTGCAGAAGCTCAGAGAAGAGTCAAGGGCAGTGTTTCTCCAGAGGAAAAGCCGGGAACTACTGGACAATGAAGAGTTACAAGTAAGAGAGCAATTTATTGGGCCGGTGTCCCAAACTAAACATTCATTATCTGCTTAGTGATTAAATGCATTTTAAATGTTTTCTTTCTTTCTTACAGAACCTTTGGTTTCTTCTCGATAAGCATCAAGTGCCGCCCACGACCAGTGACGAGGCCATGATCAGTTATGAGAGTTTCCTAAAGGTTGGAGAAAAAGCAGGCGCCAAATGCAAGTAAGTGCATCACAGGAAAGTGTACAGTGATCAATGAGTTTCATCAAAACCATAAGTATGACTGTATTCTAAGTTAATGTGATTCGTAGGTGGACAGTGCTCATGACTCAATGGCATGTTTGTTTCACAATCATTACACCCCATTAGGCTTTTCTTCACCGCCCGAGTTTACGCCAAACTACTTCATAATGATCCATATGGGAGGATATCAATTATGCAGTTCTTCAACTATGTCATGAGAAAAGGTATTGCATTCTCAGCTTCTGATGCAAGTTAATTTAGTTCTATTAAATGACACTGAACATAATAATAATAATAGAAATTTGTAGATGAATCACATATTGCTCTGCCTCTCTTCTTTCAGTGTGGCTGCACCAGACCAGGATTGGTTTGAGTCTTTATGATGTAGCAGGTCAGGGTTATCTCCGTGAGTCTGTAAGTAATCAGGAAAATTCACAGAATTGATCTTCTTAGCAGTAAAGCACTATTTTTTTTAACATGAAGACTTTGTTGCTGCAGGATTTAGAGAACTACATTCTAGAGTTAATTCCCACACTCCCTCAACTAGATGGCCTGGAGAAATCTTTCTACTCGTTTTATGTTTGCACTGCTGTTCGCAAATTCTTCTTCTTCCTTGATCCTCTACATACTGGTAATTCTCCCGAGATTGTGATGTTACAATTTACGTCAGAGCACCTGCAGACATTATTTAGATTTTACCCTGTGGAAAAACTGGAATGAAAAGAATCCTTCTAATGTTTTGTACTTTCTCTACAGGGAAGATAAAAATTCAGGACATCCTGGCTTGCAGTTTCTTGGATGACCTACTTGAGGTAGCATATAGATTCTCATTCAAGTCATGCTTTATTACTAATAAAGTTTAGAAAAATTTTTTTGTAAATCATTCTCATTTGTCAGCATTTATTATTAACAATTTTCAAAACGGTTGTTAATATTTGTGAAAGTGTTGATATGTTTTTGTATTAATAGGAAAGAACAGCATTTATGAATTAGTTTTATTCATTTATAGCTTCGAGATGAGGAGCTGTCCAAAGAGAGTCAGGAGTCTAACTGGTTTTCTGCACCTTCTGCTCTTCGAGTTTATGGTATGCTTGCAAAACACACTTAATCAGGTTTATATAAGTTAAATCTCATATGTTCATCATACTATTTCCTGTTTACAGGTCAGTACCTCAACTTGGATAAGGACCATAATGGGATGCTGAGTAAAGAAGAGCTGTCTCGATATGGCACAGGAACTCTAACTAGTGTTTTCCTAGACCGTGTCTACCAGGAATGCTTAACCTATGATGGTGAAATGGTATAAGATTCTGTCTTAATTAATCATTTTCATTTGCAAATTATAGCTTTGTGGGCAGGTAGACTTGAGTTCATGTCCTGTTTCCAGATATACATGTACACTACTACTGTTTAAATTGTAAAAAGTCTGTTCAAAGTCTCTTATGCTCACAAAGGCTGAATTTATCTAATCAAAAATAGTCAATTTTCAGCAGCCTTGATTTGGTCATCTAGAAACATTTCTTATTATAATTTTATCATTGTTAAAAACAGTTGTCCTGTAGTTGTGGTGCTTAATAATTTTGTGGACACTGATTAACATATTTTAAAAAAACTTACTGATAACTTACTTAAATTTTAAACCTTTGCCTTTCAACATAAAAAAAAATGGAATAATATAAAGTAACTGAACAAAAACTTCCCTTGAATACATCCAAGCAGACATTTGCCACTGAAAAAAGGCATATAATATTCTTATATGCATAGAATCTCAGTATCTAAAAACATAACCATGCAATTTAGTATTATTTTTAACATCCCCATTTAGGACTATAAGACCTATCTAGACTTTGTACTGGCTCTAGAGAACAGGAAAGAGCCTGCGGCCCTCCAGTACATATTCAAACTGTTGGACATGGAAAACAAAGGCTATCTCAATGTATTTGCTCTCAACTACTTTTTCAGGGTAAGGAAACATTTTTGAAATCAAGCAAAAATGCATGTTAGTTTCCACAGAAATATCTATTTTAGACGTTTACACTAAGAAGAAACTAACCCATTCATCTGTGATACCAGGCCATTCAGGAACAAATGAAAATCCATGGGCAGGAGCCAGTTTCCTTCCAGGATGTTAAGGTGAACAGCCATTATATTGTTATAAAACAATCTATTAGCAAGTAGGGAAGTGGGCATTTTGGGTCTTGAAATGGTGATTAAAATGATGCGTCTACAGGATGAAATCTTTGATATGGTGAAGCCTAAAGATCCGTATAAGATCACACTACAGGACCTGGTGAACAGCAGCCAGGGTGATACTGTCACTAGTATCCTCATCGACCTCAATGGCTTCTGGACTTACGAGAACAGAGAGGTGCTGGTGGCTAATGACACTGACAACAACACAGCTGATTTAGACGACACATGACATCACATTCTGTTGCCAAATCGCGCTTTTGGACCAATTGAGCTACTCTGAATGAGGAAAAAACATCAGCCAAGAGGAATACACAGAATAGCTCATTTGTATATCGAACTGTTTATTAAGTAATATGTACAAAACTGTATTTTTTCACCTACATTATAGAAAGGTAGGCGTGTTTTCACCTACATAATACAAAATTATTGTACACAAATAAATTACATAATCTTCAAAAAGAAATGCTTTTGTTTCCTGTGTCTGTGTCAGAGGGGTGGACAAATTCAACTCATATCTCATGGGTAAAGCACACATTTACATGCACACCAAAAATAATGTGCTCACATAAAAAGAAGATTTGGTTACAAAAATAACTTCTTAAATGTTGTCAGCTTTGAAACTATGACTTAAGAAAGAGGGAATATTCCCATCTGACAGTTTACTCTATTTTCAACAACTCCTAGCATTACCAGTAACATAGAAATGTCTACTATTATAAGTACTCACATTTTACAGCATTTTAAAAGATTGGTAGTCCATGCAGTTGTTATAATGTTTGTCTTAGGCTTTTTAGGTGGTTATAATTATTAAAATGTATAATGAATTGTAGTGACTATGGAACACTATTTCCACCAAAGAATGACAAATATTTACATTTTACAAACGTTAGTGGTGCTTACTGTAACAAAACTCGGCCCTAGGCAGTTGCTATGATATTTTAACAATTAGCTAGAATTGTATAATGTTTAAATACATGGCTGGCATGTTGGAAGTCTTTCTTACCTACAAGAGTGAAAAGAGCCACGTCCCATGTTTACATAATGTTCTGAAAGAGCTAGGTCTTGCTAAACCTCACTGTGATTGGTTGCTAATTGTGACTTTTTTATATTTAAAATTCATAGTTTTTTTGAGAATTGCGAGTTTATATCATGCAGTTGTGAGGTTGCCTTTTTCTTTCAATTTAGGTTAGCTGTCTAAAAAACAACTGCAAGATGTAAACTTCAAATTCAAAGAAAAAGTCATAAGTGTAAGGGAAATTCGCAATTACTTCTCTATCATTTATTTTTATTCCATGCCAGAAATAAGCTTCCATAGTTTTATGTATGGCTTGTGAAATGATTATTAAAACAGTTCTGCGTTAAAAGCAGAACCATTGTCAGCTATGCATCAACAATGTTACCTTCATGTTTAACTTCATGTAAACTTCCCCTCCGAAAGGTTAATAAGGTAAAAACCATCTAATGCTCAATCAACTAACCAGTATTTTAGGAGGGAATGGGGGCAGGCACTTTATTCGCATCAGATGTAGCATGTGATTCCTGCTCCAGTTCAAAAGTCACGTTCACAAAAGATGCAGTTGCTTCTGGTTGCTCGATCTTTGGCGGCTGGCCCTCCTGATTGTGCTGCTCCTCAAAACGGCGTTCTGCCTCCTCAGAAAGACGGTTCTCCTCTTCTTCCTCCTCCTCCTGTGGATTACACATTAGGGTGAACGCTGTTCAAATCATGTACATTACTACAGCTAATATTTGAAGGCTGTAGAATTATTACATCTGTGTACATACCTCTTTCTTTATTCTATAGTACTCATCAATTGCATACTGATATTTTGGCGTCGTGATTCCCAGCAGTGAGGCCATTTTCTCTCCAAGATAGTCACAAACTGAAATATGAGGGCTGGAATGTTAATTTTGGACCATTTTTGCATGAGTCAGTGTCACAGGGTGGAAAGAGCTTCTTTACCTGAGATGGTTGAGGTAGCCACTCTCCACATGTGGAACCAGACATATGGTCCCCAGGTCAACTTTGACTATAATCAGAAATGCAAAGTGATGTTCGCGTTATTAAAAAGAAGCAACTGAAACCACACTTGTATTTAGCGAACTGATCCAACTCACCGCATCCACCGAACTTAAGGTTTTGGCTTTCTCTGGTTCTTCTTCCTCCTCTTCATCTGTACTGTACTCTTCCATGGTTTCACCAGATGCAAAGTAGATTGTTCTGCGAGGAATCTTTGGCTTCTTTTTGCCCAGATCTCCAAGTTCCACATTTTCAAACTCCTTCACCACTGGAGAACTCTAAACCAGGAAATACGTGTCATACATTTAAATTTAATTTACCAAGAACATTGCACAGTTACAGAGAAATAGAAAGCCCTAAATAAACTAAATGATAAGGTTTTAATAATATTATACTCTCATTATGTACATTAAATTAGAATTAGATTCTGTAAACCACATTAATATCATGGAAATTATTATTACATACTTTTTTTATACGTATATTATCAAACTAGTTTAAAATGTAACGAACAAGGAAGTAGATTGATATATCACGACTGCTATCCACAACAAAACAAATACAAAATATATAATACCATGACCTCCCTAATTATGTTGAAAAATTACTTTACCTTTTCTGTGTCCATATTTTGCCCCAGAGACACGTTAACGTTTGTGAGGTACAGTGACAATTCAGCCATGTCTTCTTCGCTCCTTTCTGTTGCTTTCTTTGAGCTGTTCCGCCTAGCAGCGCCAACCAGGAAGTGACGTCACATGTAAACAATGCCTGTTGAAATAGATTATTATAATGGAAAACGTTATGAAAACAACGCAAGAACGCTGACGGTTTTATAAAGAAAGACATATAAAATATATATTTTTTATTTTTATAACAAGCTGACTCCAGTCTGTATTGAATATCAGCTGATGCAGATGTCTCACTTACATTTTGCAAATGCATTTCAAATTGGCTTTATTGTAGTTTCAATCACGTGATTTAGTAGTAAAATAATAATGAAAAAAGCTTAAATATGATTCTGTATCTATCTCTATATAAAGCTTCTTCTGGAGTATATTCACAACCACATCATTTATGCTGTAATTTCATGCCACTGCTTCTTTCAGCCTTTAATTGACATATTTTCTTTCATCTAATCCTTTCATCTTAAAAAACCTAATCCTTAACTCCTTAAAAGTCATATTATTTGTGCAATTCGACTCATTTTGTTCTGCATGATTAACCTTTGACAAGATTATAATTTCACACAAAATAATTACCAAGACTAATTTCTCTTTCCTCACCCAGATCAAGTTCAATCAAAAAAGAATGGCTTATTGTTGTCTGCAATGCCCGTAAAACTCGTCGGTAGTGTTTTTGAAATGACTAATAAATGAGAGCTCTAGCACCAACTTATTCTTCTTTTTGTGTTTTATGTGTACTTCTGTTATGCATTTTTTTTTAAGGGAAATTGAAACTGAATTCAGTAAGAAGGAGTGTGTAAAATATACACTGTTTACAAAGTAAATATTCTTTGGATTATTTTAGAATCATACTATATTTAAACAAAACCACAGCATACAACATAAAAAAGGTTTACTTGTTATTTGAACAATCTCAATTTCTTAATCACAAGGTACAGTCTTAATACTGTGTTTTGCAGCTAATAATTTTTGAGTCATATCTAGAGGTCTCTATTTATGCCAGTTTTTGTATTATTTTTAGGTCTCTTAAAGTTATTTATTTTTAAACTGCAATTGAAAAAAGATCATTGCAAAAATAATATAACTATTCATCTTGCATCTAAAAATGATAAAATGATAAAATCTTTAAATCAGTGAAAAAGTGCCTACCATATGCGGCACAGCGGACATGATTTATTTTTATATTTTTTTCTATAAAGAGCTAGAATAAAATTTTTATTCTTTTCCTATTTTACCATGTGCACATGGCTGTTTGATTGCAATAATATATATATATTTTTTTAAAGTAACGCCCTCCTTCGGCCATTCGTTGTATGGCAAAAATAAGGCATTTTCGGAAGGAACCACAGCAAGAACCTAATTGACTAAAAATGCGTTACACGAAATAAAGAGTTAAATTACTATTAACAGAAACTAGATTTATCTACTAATGTTAATATTTAAGCATAATATGTTTACATGTCGTTTTCGCTCGGCACGTGCTCATTATCTTGTGTAAAATTTCTTGCCGCCCCTTAGGAAAGCGAAAGTGGACTGATCCAGTAGTATTGAAGGCAAAGCTCATCGCGCAGTTGTTTGTTTTCACTCAGCGCAGTAGCAGAGCGGAGAGGAGAGGCGCGGGGTTGTGTAACGGTTACGTTTTTAATCTTCATTGCATCTTTCCAGCCTCCTGCCATGGCTCTGTGCAGTAGCGTCGGAGCCTTGGCGTTACCCAGCGAGCTTATCGTTCACATATTCTCCTTCCTGTCGGACCGTGACAAGCTCCGGGCCTCGGCCGTATGCTCTCGCTGGAGGGAGTGTCTCTTCTACCCTGCGCTGTGGACGGAGCTCAAGCTGCGCGTCGGTGGCGGAACCAACGGCGGCGGATCTGGATCAGAACAAACCCCGCGATTAGAATTTCTCATGCGCAAGTTCGGCTCGTTCGTGCGGGAGCTGCAGCTGGAGTTCGCCCCGCTGGACGGCTGTTTGAGCCCGCTGCAGCACGGAGTGGAAGCCGTCGAGAGCGACCCGCAGTTCGCCAAAGATGCGATGGTGACATATTTGGATCAGGTGTTGTGTGTGCTCGGCAGTCTGCGTAATAACAGGTAACATATGGATCTGGGCACGGTTTGCATGCGTTGGTGTTGACGTTACACCTCCTTTCTGCCTGCTTTGCTTACATTTGATGAGCACCAGCAGCCATAAACAAACCCTGCGCATTACGTAACGCTCATGTCTTAAGCATCGCATGGCTGCCTGCTTTGTGCATAACTGCGATCACCTCCTGTAACTTACTAGTGCATATTTTTGTTACAAGTTCTGTATATTGCTAAAATGCTTTATTTACTAGAAAGTAATCCAACAATGACCTAACATTTTTCTCAGTATGCATTGAATGCAAGTAACGTTACTAGATATTGTTCCTTTAGGGGGAGGTAAACTGGTAACAAATTGCTGTCAATCTTTGTTGTTTTTTTTCTTCTTTTTTCATTGAGTCTGTATTAAAATTGATCAGCTTTACCTGCCTGATGACTAATAACGTCTAATGGTTGCTAGTACTTTTTAAGTAAATACTAAGTAGCCTACATTTGATTTTTATTTTTTAGGTTTTAATATCCATCTCCGTTGTTATTAGTGATGCTTTATAATTTCCTATTTGTCACATGCAGTGATTTAGAAAATTTAGTTAAATAAAAAAATAGTAAGACTACTAATATTAAAATATTCATACTGCTAGTAATGGTACATTTTGGCTAAATGTAACAAAAGTAAAACTGAAAAGTTTTAAACTGAAATAAAGTTTAAGAAATGAACTATTTTAGCAACCTTTATGCCATTTTAAAATTACTAGGATCGGTCTGTATCCATCTATATATAAGTAGGCCATAATTTTTATTATAGTGTATATTCAGTTGCTACTGGGTGAACCGTAACCCCACAGAGCCTAATAAATAAAATTATTATTTTTTAAATTAAAACGTGTAATGCATACTGATCTAAAGCATACATCTTGAAATTGAGGGGAAAAAAACATTTTAATTACTTTTGTAACTAGACTTATTTGGAAAGAATAACAACTTTAACATCAAGTAAACGCTGGTTAATTCTAAGTAGCAAATGTTAAAACTGCTGTCTAAACTCCCACAGAAGCCTTACTGCATTGTTAGCATTCTAACAGAATCTTTAGGATCTTACAAAACAATGTTTTAAACAAGACTGGCTTTGTGTTTTGTTCCTGATGCTGATTTGAAACTACAATTCTGCTCATGCACAATAGAAAAAGCACTAGAAGGACTCATAGGCCAGCATTTGCCTTTAAAACAACAGGCTTTAGTTTAAAATGTGCAAACAATAGAAAAAAAGAGCTGAGCATACAGTAGTTTCTCTGGAGTAGTGAGAGTTTACGTCAAATTAATTGGTTGGTTCTTAGTATTATTAGAATAGTTTGTATTGGTCATAAAAATACAATATCTGGGGCCTGTTCCATAAAACAAGCTTACCAAATAAGCCAGGCTTATGGCAGATAGTCTGACTTATTTTAATACAAATTAACTGGCAATTAGTCAGACTAACTGAAATAAGCCTGGCTTATACTCTAATCTTGGTTTATGGAACAGGCCCCTGTTGAGCTTAAAGTTTCTGGAGCAGTGTTTTTAGTTTGGTATTGAAATGAATGAAACGGGTTCTTCCTTGTGATTTCATGTTGTGTTTATGTTTGGTGGTCATTTAAATATGGTTCGTTTTACATTTATACACCGTTCTCTTATGAATTAATGTCACATATGTATTGAGAATGGAATATCGGAGATCGATCAGTTTGTTTACTTTTGCAAAACATGAGACTCACACTTCCTCTTTTTTTTTCTATTTTTTTTTTCTCTTCTATAGAAACCTCCAGAAGCTGAGTCTGTATGGGGACACTTGCATTCTTCAGGATGATGGCATTTTGGACAGCTCTTACCTCAGCCAGGTTGACCAAGGGGGCAAGAAAATGAAAGAGTATGTTTGAAAGCTACCTTCCACTCATGTAAACTATTATAATCCTATACTGAAATGGCACAATCAATAAGCAAAATCTAAGCAAGTAAGATGGCTTTGCAAATATTCTGACTATGTTAGTTGTTGGTTCTAGGTATAAGGCACTTTTTCTGTTTTGGGCTGATCCATGAAGCATGCTTTTTTTTCCTACCCCCTTGAAAGTTAACACTTAACGAAATAAAGTTTTTCCTTTTTTTTATTTTTTTATTTTATTTTTTTTTTTAGCGATAATTTTACATAGATTTAGCATAAAATTTCCTTGCCATGTAAATGGCAATGGCAGCTAGCATAGCATTAAAAAAACCAAACATTTGTTTTGGGGTGTGTTCAGATTTGAATACTAGCATATCGCAGTTTATAGACCGTACACTTCCAACTGTTTAAAATAGTATTGCTGTTGAAAATAATAAATATAAAAAAAAAAAGAATTTAATGCAAAGATTTATAGTTATGTACTTTTCTTCATCCTGTTGTTCTAGGATCCAGCAGCTCTTCGAAGAGATCTTGTCCAACAGCAGGCAGTTGAAGTGGTTGTCTTCAGCGTTCATGCTTGGTGTGGTGACCCCCTGCTCTCTGGCCTCTCTCTCTAACCCCAGCACCAGCTCCCTCGAGCACCTCAGTCTGATCGACAACCAGCTGCCCAGCCTGATTACCACCGTGGAACTAGAAAGGCTCTCTAACCTGCAGTCTCTGTCACTAGACTTCTGCGATTTCACCTCTGACATGTGCCGTCTTCTCGCCAGTGGTGACCGAGTGCCCCTCCACCGCCTCTCCCTCTTGCTCAACGGGGCTGCTTTAGACGTCAAGCCTTTGGATGGTACCACCACCGAGGATGACTGGAAAGCCCTGGTCCGTCGCAGCACCAACCTGCGTGTCTACATGATGGCTATGGATGTGTGCAGCCAGGACCTTCTGCGTGTGCTGAAGCCCAGCGTGCCCCTGGAGCGTATCCATCTGGATAGCTACAGCACACTGGTGACGGATGGTGTCGTGGAGCTCATCTCGCAGCAGTACAACAAAACCCTGAGCCATTTCATCTTGATGAGAGACGACGCTGGATTCCCAGACCTCAGCATCAACCGCAACGAGGACCCGCTGGTTCTCCTCGCATGGCGCTGTGTGCACCTCGCTGTCCTGATCATCCATGGTAAGTGGAGATTTTCAACTTTTCTATTGACGTTAATTATCTATCTTTCTATCTATTGCTACATGTATGTCTGGGAATTTCATTTTTAATATATTTCAAATTATAAATGCAACACTGTGCCCCCGTTTTTCATGAGTTAAACTCATAGATCAAGGTCTTTGCCTATGTACACACAAGGCGTAATTCTCTCAAATATTGTTCCCAAATCTGTCTAAATCCGTTTTAGTGAACACTTCTCACACACACTGTTTGCAATTGGCCTGCTGACTGCAGGAATGTCCACCAAAGCCTGTGAACTGAAAGTTCATTTTTCTTCTAAAAGTCGTCTCCAAAGACACCAGCCTAGGACCTCCACATATAGCATATTCACCTCCAAGATTGTTTGAGACCAGCAACAATCGGTTTGCATAACCAAAGGATTTCTGCACAAACTGTCAGAACCAATCTGCATGCTCATCATCCTCATTAGGGTCTCGATCTGACTGTAGTTTGTCATCATAACTGGCTTGAGTGGGCAAATGCTAACATTCGATGGTGTCTGGCACTTTGAAGAGGTATTCACAGATGAATCCCTGTTTTCACTGTACAGGGCACATGGCAGACGTGTGTATGGCGTTGTGTGGGTGAACCGTTTGCTGACGTCAACATTATGGATCGAGTGGCCCATGGTGGCGGTGGGGTTATTGTATGGGCAGGCGTATGTTATGGACAATGAACACGGGTGCATTTTATTGATGGCATTTTTTAATGCCCAGAGATATTGTGATAAGATTTTGAGGCCTATTGTTGTGCCATTCATCCATGACGATCACCATGATAGCATGATAATGCACAGCCCCATGTTGTAAGGATCTGTACACAATTCCTGAAAGCAGAAAACATCCCAGTTTTTGAATGGCCAGCATACTCACAGAGTGCATCACTAATTGAGCATGTTTGAGATTCTCTAGATTAGCGTAATCGATGGCATGTTCCACTTCCTGTCAATATCCAGCAACTTCGCACAGTCATTCAAGAGGAGGCACAATCAACAACCAGGGGTGCGTTTTCCAAAATCATGGTTAGCCTACAATGGTCGCTGGTTCCGTCGTTACCAGCACAGTTCAACGATTTTGTGTTTGAAAGCAATCAGCGTCACAAACATGCGTGGTTGGAACTACAGCTTTGGACCTGTGGTTGGAAGTATATTTCTTTCTAGTAAGGCTTTAATAAATATGCTCTTGGACACAAGTGCAAATTGGCTAAGGGAACCCCGGAGTATGACGTAAGAGCGACGATGATTCGAAGATCAAATAAAGCAAAACGACAGTGAACAGAAATAGTAAATTAGACCATATGTGTCATGTTTAAGATCTTGGAGTTCTCTAATCAGTTTAATAGCGCAAGTGATTCCTCCACCACATGCGTGTTACGTCATTAACAATGGCCCCATGTTGTTGATCTAACGTGGTTCAAACGACGGAGATGCGACTGTGTTCGGGAAACAGTCTAGTTCGTTTCCAAACAATGCATCGTGCTATGGTGGTTAAGCAGCAAGTTACATCGTTGTTCAGTAAACTCACCCCTGATCAACTCTATGCGAAGTAGATGTGTTGCAGTGCATGAGGCAAATGGTGGTTACACCAGATACTGACTCGTTTTCAGACCTCCAGTACAGTAAAACTGCGTATTTAAGAGGCACACTTGTGCAATAATTATGTTGACTAATTAGCATCTCGAAATGCCACACCTGTGAGGTGGATATATTATTTTGGCAAAGAAGTGCTCACTAACACAGATTTGTGAACAATATTTAAGACGAATGGGCATTTTGTGTACATACAAAAGTGTTTGTTTGTTTTTTGGTCAGCGTAAAATGAAAATTTCTAAAACCTTTACTACTGACGGAGCTGAAATTTGAAGTCATCTTGTAATCTGAATGTATTTATTCATCAGTCTGAATTCTAGATTTGCATAATGCTTTTGTATCTGACTTGTTCTCTGGGTTAAACTGTTTCTTTTGGACCGCAGGCTACACTGTGTGGTCGCACAACCTGGTGGCCATCTCTCGCCTTCGTGGGTCCAACCTCAAAGTCCTGGAGGTGTCCGAAGAGAGCATCGACTTTGATCCGGACCAATCGGTGTACATCGAGGGCGACCCCGTCCACAACCTAGTCAAGGAGGTGTCCCTGGGCTTGGGCCGTGTCTGGCATCCCTCCATGGACAACAGTGTGGTCCTGAATGAACCTACTCAGCACTTCCACCGCGAGATGCAGAGTTTCAGCGCGGGCATGTAGACGCACCAAGGGCCTGTTACCAAACGCCCTTTCTAACCATGTGCTTGGTGATCTTTCACTAAATGGGCCCTTCTCATTTTACATTTTGTTTCTTTTTCTTTCATTGCTTTTTGATTTTGTTTTTGTTTATTCTTGTAGTGTGAATTTAATCCTTTATATGTGCTGTGTTTAATCAGTATTAGCTCTATATTTATATCTATATCTATATATCCTGCTTATTACTAGGAAAGTATAGTTGGGTATTGGTTTAGTAGCTAATTGAGTGAATGGTAGAAAGGGGCTTTTATACAGCTAGCTTACAAGTTGTACAGTGAGTTGTTCATTCTCTCGCTTTGTCTGTTTGTTGGTTTCCCCCCTAGAAAGTGTGGAGTTACCTCAAACTATCAGTTGATCCTCCTTGGCTCCTGCAATGACGAAATCCCACGTTCACATTGACCTTTTTGTAGGGAGATTAGTCTTCCAGCCAAGGGACAGGACTGATCCACAGCAGTTACAGCCCTTCCTCTTTGTTCCTCAATATGTAATTGTTATTCGGAAATGAGGATTGGTGGAAACGACGTGTTCGGGACGCAGATCCCGCTGGTTTTTCTCAACCTGGAAGTAGACGCACCTCTGCTGGTGAAACCAATCGTAGAGGTTTTCAGTCTGGTGTTTGACACCTGCATGCTGACCGCCCTGCAGCACAATATCTGGGCCCAGCCATAGGTGTTTTGTTCTTTTTCTTGTGCGTGTGTGTGTGTGTGTGTTGTTGTTTTAAGAAGTCCTTCCCGTCTGTCTCAGGTAGGCAAAAATTTAATATGACAAGGAAGATGAAGATGAAGGTTAAGATATTTTGGTAAGAGTGAAAACAATCAGCTGTTCCGTCAGTTTTAATTGTTCTTCTTGAGTCACAGTTGCCTTGAACTCCCCCTTACTTCTTCATAATCAATGTGATTTTGGCCTCTGCCTCAGTCGGTTTGGAGTTGGTGCCCCTACCGAAGTGCGTTGACTCGATCGTAATTGAGGGCGACCATGCTCCGAATAGATTGAATCCAGGCCGTGATATTTCATCAGTAAAGCATTAGATGGCGGGAGACAGACATTTGCTTGTTCCATATCTCAGGATTCCTGCACTTGCGGTACTTTTCCAGTCGAAAGCTTTTGTTGAAGCTTCGTTCAAAAGGTTGGCGTGCTCGATGGGCAAGACTTTGTAGTGTTTTTGGAGGAACAAGAGCTCTTCCAAAAGAATGCGCTTTAGAAGTTGCTGGTTTTATTTTTTCTTCCTGTCTAATTTCCCTAGTTTAGCAATTGAAGTTCTCAGTGTGTTGTTTGCTTTTACATATATTGTTTATTTGCGCTACCTTTTTTTTTTTTTTTTTTTAAGAAAATCATAGTCGAAGGAGGTCGTGGCTGCTTGCATAGCTGAAAAAGTGAATGTCAAACTAAGCCTTTTTGAAAGTGGCAGCGTTTTTGCTCTGCAGAATTCCCTCTTTCGTGAGCATATCTTTACTTTGCCGTGCTTGAATAATGAAGTGAATTGTCGAAGAGCAGAGTACTTTTTAAACTGTTAAGTTGCCTCACTAACCGTTACTCTGTCAGGCCTCAGAACTTACTGTTATTTGGCGGTATCGACTACCTGAAGCCAAACCAGGTTTGAAGCCATTGCCCCAATCTTCCTGGAAGATCTGCGCTTATGACAAAAACAACGTACAGCCAAAGCAAACCTTCGCAGCATGAAAACCATCTTTATATGCAAGCTTATCGAGTGAGGGGTGACCTAGCAATTTAGCTTACGATCTTGTCTGGATTTGTTGTTTGTGGTCCAAAAAAGGTTTGAAGCAGTTAACCAATGAGGTCGAACAACTCTTGGCACGTGCACGAAGGGTTGAAGTTTTCGACTTTTTTTTTTTTTTTTTTTTTTTTTTTTAAGTGCGAAAGCAGAGATCCAGCTTGACTAAATGTTGACAAGTTTACAACCTATAGCGGTACCCATGTCAACATTGGTGAAAACGGCAGATTTTCGTGGTTGGTGGCACAGAATGCAAAAAGGGTTGTTGTGGTTTAAGATCTGTTAAATTCACTCCCTTTTTGAATAAACCACAGACTAAAAATGCTGTTTTCAGGTGCGTTGACATGGGTGTCAAACACGCTGTAATGAATATGTCGGAATGCTCTTAAATGTGTGCCAGGATTCTGTGATTTTTAGTTCATTTAAAAAAAGTACAGCACCAAAAAAACTATTTCAGTGAGTGTTTTCTTAATTCGGAGCTTGTTCATCTTGCATCGATTTTGCCGAACGACTCGAGTTGGCGGAGAACGACAGCTACGACACGTTACAAACTGCTGAAGCATTCATACCGTGCCTAAAACCCAGAATAGCTTTCATTTCAAACCCACGTCACCGTGCGTTCCCGGTCGACCAAGTCTGCAAAGCGTTACAAAGACATAGCGTCAGTGTTTTCGTCTCATTTTTCTTTGCAATCTCTTTATGTGTGGATGCGAGTGTGTTGTGTAAATGTTCAAAAAGTGCATCCATCAGAGAAGGTGTGTGTTCAGTACAAAGTGTACCACTTCCTCAGCAGTGAACAGGAAACAGCCATTCTCAGGGTTACTGTTAGACATGTGGAGGAAACAAAACGAGTCCAATAGCTCAGGCCTCTCACCATGAAAGTTTCCATTAACGAAGAATCTTCTCAACAAAGTCACTGGATATAACTTCTGTCAGCGCATCATCTGCCAAAGATAACGGTGATACGAATTTTTTTTTTTTTTTTTTTCTTTCTTCGAAGTGCCCGAATGCTGGCAGAGGGCAGGGCCAATGGCTGATGGGCCGAGATGTACTACTACTATTGTATTACGACAACTACTATTATGTAAATGTACTAATGGTTGGACTTAGGCGGTGGTCCACAGCTGTGCTGTGGCTTTGGTCAACATACGTTAGATCTCTCTTACAATGCACCTGTTTCACTGTGAAGAGTGAATGTAATTTATCTATTGAAAATCAAGGTTGCTTCTATCAGACCTATAAGCTGCTATGAGACGCGTTAGGAACATTCCACTGGGGAGTTAAAGCAAACTAAAATGGCCAAATGTCTGCATGAACTTCTTATTATTTTTTTATTCTGTTTCGGTTCGGGCAGGGGCGGGATCCTCTAATCAGCTTTCGACTGGTCCTACGATAAAATTCTTGAGCCATTTCAGAGCGCGTGTAGGTTTTTATTCCCGATCGATGCGACCAGTCGGTTGTTACAACTCAGTTGGATCCCAGTTTGTTTTATTTCTTCCGGAAACGTTATATGCATTTCACAATCTCGTAGTAAGGAGAAAGAGGGCTGCTATGACCCCATCTGAGACGGTCAGTGTTTTACAGCTTTTTTCTGACAGCTACCTTACCGATTATCAACCTCGATTATCGCCAGCCTTTGGTATAAAACAAACAGTCCGAGTTTCCACTGCAGGTCCAATGCAGGCCTCTCTTTCTTTCTCTCTATCTCTGGTCGGCTTGCGTTAACGGCAAAGTCAGAAACTATGCAAACGGAATGCATATGATCCAATGGCTCTTAACTCCATTTTTCTTTCTTTTGGATTTTTCTTTTCTTTTTCTGTCACTGAAATGGAAATAACCCAACTTGCAATGATACTTGGCCTTATTATTGTTATTATTATTGTTTTAAGATCTTGATTCTTCGGAAGCCAACTCAGTTTCAGGGGCGACCGTGGGTTACAGACATGGTCTCTATGAGACTGGCCAGAAGGCCCCAGTTATAAGTGGTACGAATGTTGTGCATTTGTTTAAAATCAGGACAGTTTGCAATAAAGAAGTGGCCATCATGGGGCACCAGCAGTGCTAAGACCACGCTGCTACCTTATAAACTTAACGGGGAATAAAATAAGATAACATAAACATGCATATGCGTATATATATCAACGTATATACTTTTATGCAACACATGTCCGGGTTCTATTTATGAACATTGAAAAAAGTTTATAAGCGTTGTTGTTTTGCAAAAATGGTTTTACCATCTTAAATGTTTAATATTTGGGCAGGTGTGTTCTGTCTACTTTTTGTCTCCGGTGAGCACATAGCATTGGATTTTATATGTACATCTGCAAACAGGAAGTACTCTGGCACAGGTGTGAACATGCCAGGTGGGAAGATTTTAATGAGAAAAAGTGATCTTGAGGTTCCACAATAAAGAAGGAAAACCTTTGAAAAACTTAACTGACAGATATTGGGTAAACCAGCTAAATGTTGATTTGAATTAATGTTGAACGAATGCATTTTCTTTTAATCGGTAAAATAAAAAGCATAAAAAGTCAATGTTGTCTGTTTTATGTCATTGTGATGTAAAGTGCATTTTCTTTCTTTTATGCTTCAAAGTGCACTCTTGTAAAGCTCTGTTTTTATTGATTTCAGCGCTTGGCCTTTGTAGTCGGTTATTCCTGAAGCACAATATTACTAAAAGATCATTTAATATTCTGCAAGTCCTGAAACAAGTACTTTTGATTATAGCATAAAACTAATGAATACATAATTATGGTTGGTTGTTAGGGATGCACAATATACTGGTACACAATTTATTGGTTGTCTGGTATTAAATTTTAATCATGGAACCTTAACTCCCCTTATTACATTTTGGATAAGTAATGAATATTCATTTTCATACCAGACGTTTTATGATGCCTAAAAATAAATATTTTGTGAATCCCTATAAATGATTATTTTAAAAACATGAATGAATATATATATATATATATTCATTCACACAACACTAAGAACAGAAAGTTTTTTTCAAATGACCACTTTATTAATGTACATTTCATCAGACCACCTATTTTAAGGCATGAGTTATTAGAGGAAACTATAAATATATACGCTACATGGACGGTTCTCTGTACTGAGTTGTTGAAAGTTAGTTACCAAAGTCTTGTTTCAACAGCATCCTATTCACAATATATACTTAGTAAACTTTCTATATATACACAGTTTGATGAATATGAGGACCTTTTATTAACTACCTTCAATTAAAAAAAAAAGCATCAGAACATCACAAACCTGAGCACCTATAATCCTGTTAAAAGGCAGTCTCATTGGCTTTTTACAATTTACCTACAAGTTCACAAAGGCTGCACACTGTACCTGGAATACAGACATCAACTTTCTCCTCATAATATTATAACCAGTGGTATGTGCTGCATCCTTTGACATGCTTGCGCTTTCAACTAAGACAGAAGTAAGAGATAACCACAAGGCTACTGCGGTTACATATCAAAGGAAATACCCCCTGAGCACAACAACAGGAAGTCGGAAACGGTTTGCAGGAGAGGAAGAGAGTGTGAGAGATCAGATGACATCATGAGGAGAGGGCGACTGGTCGGGAGGCTGCTCACTGCCTGGTGGAGAGGGTCTGGGTGGTGGTCCGGGGGGAAAGCTTTCAGATGGAGGTCTCGGTGGCAGATAGCCCATATGTTGAGGAAGTGGCATTGAAGCTCTAGGAAACATTCCAGGGGGAAGTGGCCCTCGCACTAATGGAAACGGTAATAAAGGTTATGAGTCTGTACTTGGACATAGTATCAAATAAATCAGACTGAAAAGCCTGAAGTGATGCAGCCTACTCAAGTGCTATAACAAGCCTCAATTATGGCGCTTTTCCACTGCATAGTACGGTACGGTACGGTTCAGTACAGCTCACTTTTTGGGGGTTTTCCACTGGGAACAGTACCTGGTACCTGGTCCTTTTTTTAGTACCACCTCAGTCGAGGTTCCAAGCGAGC
>JAUCNO010001129.1:1784911-1801810 GCA_032353835.1 Enteromius viviparus | reverse complement strand
TTCATTTTTATCTCAAACCGTATGCATCACCCCTTGATCGTCTTGCTGTCTGCTCTCTGAATACACTGGGAAAAAACCCAGTCTTGAAAGAATGCGCTCGTTAAACGAAGTTTGTTTGCACGCATTTACCCCACCTCTTCTTGCCGATTGGTTGGCCGAAGTTTGTTTTTGTTGTGATGAACATCCTGTGCCCCTAGTGTATTTTTCGGTATTGCAGCCTCTGTGTTGTCTTTCGAGACCGGGTTTTTTCCCAGTGTACTCAGTGGGCAGACAGCAAGACGATCAAGGGGTGATGCATACAGTTTGAGATAAAAATGAAATCAAGCTAAAATCCTGCAACATCGCATAAAGCATCTTTAAGTTGAGTACACTTAGAAACTGGAGCCGGTATTTTAAGCTTTGAAAAAGGAGGAGTTTTATTTCTGACAGTAACCTAGTAAAGTTCTGTAATGAGCGGCAGTCGATGATTGGATTTGACCTCTACATGTGTAATTTCAGAAAACATCAGATTGGAATAAGGTTTCCCATAAGAGATATTTCATACAGGTTAAGAATTACATGTCATTTCTGACAGAATAGTAATTTTTTGGTGAATTATCAGTTTAAATTGGATTCATGTTTTTCTTATAGTGTTTTGATTGATTTTTCAGCCTAAATGGCATAAACAATAATGCTTATTCCAGGGATAACAGTGACATTATTTATAAAATGTAATATTTATTAAATTCATTTAGCCAGATGTACACAGATTCCTCTGAAATTTATTAAATGGTCCACAGCAATTGTTCATAACCAACTCTTGTAGGTTCACAGTCCACAAATTAGCCCAATTTTCAGCAACAGCAATTACATTTGTTCATCTCCTTGTGAACTTCCAATAGTTTATTGCACAATGTCTTGTATAACCAAAGGTACATATCTCTATATAAATGTCCACAACTTCTCTATGTACAACAAAATAAATGTAATAAAAGAACAACAAAACAGCCTTGTGATTGACAAATAGAAAACATTATTACCTTTATCTGTCATGACATCTTTTTTAAAATGACCAGTCAAAATAGTAAACCACCAATATAAGACAATACAAGAAATGATACAAATGTTTTGGAGCTATTACAGTCCTTGAAAACAGATACAGCCAAATGATCTTAAATGTTAAAAAATCATTTTAAACAACAAAGCTGTGTAGAGAGAAATAGTCTCTCTGAAGTCAGTGTGCTACTAAATATATATTGATTCACTGGTCATGAGTCTTTTCTAAACCATACACTTCCAAAACCATGATAACCAATTCAAGTAAAACAAACAAGACATTTAAGACTTTTAACCTTTCATTTGGAAGACTTCTTAACTGGACAAGAGATTTTGGAAACTCTGTCTTTGTCATACATCTAAAAGTTAGGAAACAACCCACTTCAACAGACTTCACACTTCAACCTTCCAAACTGTGAAAAGACTCTGGCCGATTCTCTGTCGTTCTGTCGCTCGTGACAAATTCCTCCTCAACAAGCCAGGAATCTGATTCTGTCAGATTACATACCCTTTTTCTGGGAGGGTGGCCGTCTCTGCCCCTCTTACGTCTCTTCAGCGTCAACACCAGTCTGTTCTCTTTAGCTGATCCGGGATCAGCTGTTGCTGTGAAATGACATAACGTGTGTTAGAATTTGGAGAGATTTTACGCATGACAAATTCGCCAAAGATCAAAAATGTGTAATATCATTGAATCACGTATTAGTAGCATTCCAGAAATAACATTTTTTTTTTATTATCATCATAACATTTCACAACATTTCATCAAGAATTAAAAAAACTATTTTGTTGTGAAAGAGGAAATATTGTCAGACATTAAACTGGATTTTGGTGTTGGCTCTGAATTGTGAAAACCCTTACTATACATGTAAAAAACATTAAATCAGACAGAATGCAAATTTTTTAAGACATACGAAAGTTCTGAAAGCAGTATGTACTGCTCACATAACGTGACATTGTATTTTTTTTAATGTGCAAAACTTTTTTGATAAACATTTCGAACTCAGTGTGCAATGACCTTATACAAAACCAATCATAAGGGTCAATTTTCTGAACGGTATATTGCACACCTTGTCAGTGGCTGTGTTTTCCATTACAGATTTGCGCAAAACTTTGTTGATATTTGATAAACGCTGATAAAAAAAAAGTCCATTAACCAACATTATGCAGCTAAAACATAACCTTTTGCATTTTTGATTGCAATATATGGGAGTTTTTCTTATCTGCTAGTGATCTACCTACTTCTGTGTTTGGAAACAGATTTACTGCTAAGCAAAAAATCGTCTTTACTGACGAGATGCGCATGAAAATACCGCACAATATATTGCCCAGCCCTAGTTGAGTTACAACCATTTGAAAATCTGTAATCTGGGGGTGCAAAAAAAATCGAAACATTGAGAAAATCACATTTAAAGTTGTCCAAATGACGTTTTTAGCAATGCATAGTACTAAACAGAAATGCATTTTGATGTTTGTGTTTGGATTATTGTCCCAGTGGAAGACCCAACCATGGCCTATTATATAAGATTTCAAACAGTCAGTCAGTTTTAATAATTTACTCTTAAAAAATTCTAGGGGTGCCAATAATTGTGGCCAACAAGTATTGGAGAAAAACATTAACTTCATCACAAGAATATCTCCATTTTTTCAATTGTTTTACGTCAATGATTGGTTTAAATTGTGTGAATATTCTAAATGAAAGATCAAAAGGATAAACAATGCAGATTTATTCTCACAGCCACCTTTGCTCAGATTTACCAAGGGTGCCAATATTAGTGGACGGCACTGTATATATTATTGAGGTTAATTGCAACTAAATATCTGAATCAATTAACATTTCTTAAATCTTAACTTACAGCGAGGAAAATCATTCTCCAAGTCTGGCTGCTCTGATGACAAAGACGTGGTTGGAGCAGCTACAGGCTCCATCTTTGGCACCTGTGGCTTCACATTGGTTCCAGGATCCTCTGCATCTGCCCAGCTGAAGGGTGTTGATCTGGCCTCTGACTCCAGATCACCGCTGTAAGTGCTGCCCTGGTCTGAGCAAGACGACAAGTGCAAAACAATCAAATACAGAAGAGCTCATTTGGATAAGCAGTAATAAAATGTTTATGTACCGTGTGATGCAGGCTTGTCTTTTCCCTTCTCCACTTCATCGTCTTCTACTGAGCTCTGAGCAGGCAGGCTACATTTAGTGTCTTTCTGTTCAGCAGCTTCTAGAGATCCAGGGATGACCATGGGAACAGGCACCTGCATGGTAACAGTGCAAAATGACTCAAGATGAGCTTTAAACTATAGCACAGAAGAATTTTAGATCATTAAAAAAGGAAGACATACCGGTAGAGGTAGGCCAAGTGGAAATGGTGTGTACTGGGTGTACAGGTGCATTGGCACTGGGATGTAGACTGGCATTGGAATGGGCACCGGCACAGGCACATACTTCACTGTCTCTCCATTTTCATTGATCACTGAGGACAGAGAAAGTGTAAATTATGATATGATATAACGACTTCTGGCAGGCGTGTTAGTAGTAGTAAGGAAGGCCAACCTGTTTCAAACAAATTAGGAGGTACTGGAGGCTCTGGCTGACACTGGACGCCTTGCTCTTCAGTAATAGGTCTGCACATGAGAGCTTTGTTCTTCAGCATTCTTCGATAAGGAACACCAGGTACTGCAGCGTCGGTTTGTGTGCTAGCCTATTAGAAAATCATATAATTACATGGAAGGGCTAACAAAATGCCATTTTGGAAAAAAGCTGGCACATTGTGGATGATATTTATGAAACCAAACTATTTCAAACACCTTTACTTGTAATTATTTTTGTTTTATTTGACTTTTGATGTATTTATTCTGTAAGTGTGGACATTTAGTCTCCTTAGTTACTATTTTATTTTTAGCAACCTTTGATGAATGCAACTTAACATTTACTGCCATTCAAAACGTTGGGGTGTTTCTAGTTTATAAAATGTAAACAAAAATACAGTGATAATATTACAATTTAAAATAACCGCTTTCTACTTCTGTGTGGTGCAGCTGACCTTTAAAAGTGCATTGGGTGTCGAGAAAAGTGCTGTATAGATGTAACAAATGAATTAAAACAGCTGAGCTGCTTAATATTGTTGATACTGATACATTCTGAAATATTAGAAATATCTTTACATACAGAATTATATGCATCCTTGCTCAAAGATAATAAAAAAAACTGAAACAGTGGCATAAAACTCTTTGCAACACAAAGTATGTGTGCATCGTACGTACTTCACCAATGTTTTTTGAGCTGGCATTTGAGGTAGGTAGAGCTCCTGCAAAGAAAATTAATATAATCAAAACATAATATAATTTTGCTGTCTGATTCTATTTAAAGACACCTCAAAGAAAAACATGACAGCTGAATACCTGTGAGAGCAGTATTTCCAGGTAACGTGGAGGCCAGCGACACCACACCACCAATTACAGGCATGTCTTTTGACAGAGATAATGGAGCTTGGACTGTAGTGGTGTTAGACACAGTACCTTCAATCATAAAGCAACAGGAGTGAGTACTTGTCATAATAAAACCAGTTTTGATCATGCAGTATTACAGTAGGAACACTGCTCTGGAGGTCTTTGGCAATAAGTTTCACTTCGCTAAATAAATAAATGTGTTAAATGTCAACTGGTAGCTCTACCATGCTGTTTTGCATATAAAACTACATGGTGACGTACCATTGCTTGCCGGCTGATGAGGGGTAATGCACTTTGAACAAAACTGAAGCAAGCAGGACAGGTTACAGAAGTGTCTTGTTGTTCCATCCCAGACAAGGCTTTCCTTTAATGAGCCCTGATTCTTACAGCCATGACACTTGGCCATCTGATATTAATTCATGCAGAAATAAGAAACAATTGAAGACAAAAGGCTATAAAGAATTCACTAGTACATATATAGCATAAAAAAGCAAACACTGGCAAACAGTTCGCAGCATAATTTAACCCCAACCAAAGAGATGATTGGAAGGCTTTCTTAAAAAAAAAAGAATATCTACAGCTAAAAGTCTAAATAAATGTTATCTCTCACCTCATAAAAGAGCACGGTGTAGAGAGACATGCACTCTTCTGTGCAAAACTCCTCTAGTTTGCCCCCAAAGAAGTTCTGAATGGTTTTGTGGGTCATGTTTTGACAGTAGACACAAACCCTGCATTGACCTCCATGTCGTTTGGCAAGGTCATGCTTAAAAAGCAGTTTACAGCCTATAAAAGAAGAATGAATTAATGAATGAAAGACATGTAAATGTATGCTGAGGCATAGAAAACCATGATTTAGAAAAGTCCTTGACTTGTTTTTCTTCACCATATTACATTATAAATCACTTGGTCATCATAAACAGGAATTAAATTGTTTAGTCTAGGCAGGTAAATGAAATGTAATAATGCATAATCCCAATAATAAGCAAAACAAAGATCGCCTGAGCTAGTTTGACTACAGCACCCTGCACATGACAGGAAAAATGTGACCCCTGACCATAAAACCAGTCATAAGGGTCAATTTTTTTAAATTGAGATTTATACAACATGTAAAGGCTGAACAAATGAGCTTTCCAATGATGTATGGAATACCTGGAATCTGACGGTGCAAAAAACTTATAAAATTACCTTTAAATGTTGTCCAAATGAAGTTCTTAGCATTGTATATTACTAAGCAAAAGTTTTAATATGCAGGGTGGGCCATTTATATGGATACACATAATAAAATGGGAATGGTTGGTGATATTAACTTCCTCTTTGTGGCACATTAGTATATATGAGGGGGGACACTTTTCAAGATGGGTGGTGACCATGGTGGCCATTTTATTATTTATTTATTAAGGGGCATACATATAAATGGTCCACCCTGTATTTACGGTAGGAAGTTTACAAAATATCTTCATGGAACAAGATCTTTACTTAACGTCCTAATGACCTTTGGCATTAAAAAAAAAATTATTTTGACTCACTACAAACATACCCCAGCGCCTTAAGGTTTTGTGCTTCAGGGTGAAAAACATTCATATATATGATGGCCACAAACTAAGAATTCATCCCAACAACTTGTTTATTCATGATTTACTGATACATTCCCACATATTTGTTCAAATATGGCCACAATTGACTAATTCTTTCCGAGACTGTAGTAAAATGTTGCCACAATGCACGGATTCATTTTGAACTACAATGATATGAACATATTAGGAAAATGTGGTCACAATTTACGAAAACAAACAAACAAACAAGCAATTTAAATTTGAAAAACTGTTATATAAAATAAATTTTTTGCCATCATGTGTGGGGGCTCCATAAGGAATCACTGACGTAAGAATCAAATAAAGAGGTTTCACAAACCTTCACAGCAGAACGGTCTCGGCTGCTTTTCGTATGTGATGATGTCTTTGACCACTTTCTCTATTTTGCAGTATTCGCACAAAGCTTTCACATTGCTTTCCCTCTTGTATGTGTCGCAACATGCTCGAGAACAGAACAACCCTGCATGACCCTGAAAAAGAGAAAAGGTTTTTTTAACAATGCTTTTAAAGAACAACAAGGAATAATCTCAAAAAATAATAAACTGGGCAATATCGTCTGTTGCTTATAAAGGGGCTATATGAAAAGCAACATCATATTTGCAATTGCGCTGTTGTTCTGAAAATCAATACGGCTATGATTTCAGCCATCGATTCAGTCATTCTTGCTCTTGTTTTTGGAAGCTGTACCTTGAACTGGAAAACCTCAGGCTTTGAGCTGAACTGATTCTGGCACTGCTTGCACGTTAGCCGTACTGACTCAGAGGATGAGGGAGGCTTGTTTGGCCATTGCTGCTGGGCGTCCTGTGAGTTTACCACAGCAGGAGCTGGCACGTAAGTCAAAACCGGATTTTGATTGGGTGGAGGTACAAAAGGTGGAGGAGGGTTGTGATTTGAGGGAGGAACACTGGATGAAGTTTGAGGGGGCTGGAGATGGTCAGTGGTGGGTCGAGGTGGTGCAGCACTCTGAGGCTGAGGTGCATGTGAGTTTCCGTTCATCTGATTATGAGGTACAGATTCATTCAGTTTCTCCTATAGAAAAAAATTAAATAAATAAATATAAATGAATGAATGATCATATGATTTATGAAGACCAATATAACTGTGTAGAGGAATGAGAGCAGATTAAGCTTTATACTGTACTTTAAAAACATATTTTTTTTAAATCCTGGAAATAAAGAGAGTATACAATACCTGGAATTTGCCCACACAATCTAATGAGCAGAAGTTCCTGATGGACCCATCAGAAATGGCAAGATGATACTGAGGAACGGCTAACTTCTTGCATGTTGTGCACGGGAAAGATGTGCCTAAAGAGCAAAGACAGAAAAGACTCCAATTAATACAACAAAACACTAACAGCAAGACCTCACAATCTCAAGAAAGTGTCACACATTGAACACAATGCGATTTATTTTATGTAAAGAAGAAAAAAGTTAATGTAAATTTGAAATGAGTAACAAAATAGTTTTAAACAATTTAGTTTTATTAAAACAATATTTTTAAGACATTGAGATTTTTTTCTAATTTGTTTTATAACTTATTAAAAGTAGAACATTTGTAAAGTTGTAACAGGCTTTGTTTTAGTCAAATTATTTTTTTCAGTTTCTAAAACAAAGCATGATAAAATAATAATTAAGTGTTTTTTTTTTTAAATTATTAATTAAAGCATGTAAAATGACAAAAAAAGTAATGACAGAGACTGTTTTCATATTACAGTAACAACACACTTAATTTTTAAGAAAACTACATAAAAAAATAAAAAATTTTTGTTCCTCTTATGATTTTGAGATGACATGTGACACACAGAAAATATCTGTCATGGTCTGTTACTATACAAAATGTACCTGTCAGACTGGGAGATGCTTGGCTCAGGGCCACACATCTTTGAGAGCAGAAGAATTCTGTGACACCCTGTATGTTTGTCCCTTCCATCATTTGATCAATATTTTTGATATCTTGGCAGTAGGGACAGTGAAGCCTCTTGCCACTTTTCTGCAACAGTGAGAAAGACAACAGCTTTAAAACATATTTTGGGGCTTTTCAATTTTATTGACTGCAAAGTTACAGCAGAGACAATTGGGGGACAAGTTAAATTGAAATCTGCATTTTCCACAGGACATAAAAATAAATGCATCAGACCATGAATAACTCGGTGGGGTACCTGTTTGTAATTGGCGATGCATTCTGTGCAGCAGAACTTTTTAATACTATCTTCTATCTGAACTAGGTGATAGTTTCCTGAGGCTGTACAGTTGCCACAGTTCTCACAGTAGCTCATGTAGAGGTTTCTGGAGGATCTGAAGCGTGCAAAGCATTCATCGCTGCACAGCTTGTGTACGGCACCCAGATGAGTCACTTCATGCTGAATCTGTAAAGCAAAGAAAAATACCACATGTCTCAAAAGCAGCATTTAACTGAGTTCTGACCTTGCAGTGGGTTGAAGAGGTCTTTACTCAAGAACGGACTGATAATTTTCAGCACTGGCGCATCACAAGTGATGCATTTTTATGATGGCATGTCACTTTAAGGTATGAGGACAATTACATATTTCTTATTTTAACGTCTATGGTTTATTTACACTTCCCTAGTGATATTTCTAAAATGAACATACTTAGTACTTTTATGATTGTTAATGTGGAAAATGTTATTGTGCAAGAGGCTCATTAGCTCATATAGGTTTTATATAAATCTCATATAAATTATGCAAATAGCAAACGCAACAAGATGTTTGTTTCATTTAAATTTGCATCACATGCATAATTTAAATCTTACCTCTTTGACCATCCTACACACGCCACATTGTGTATATATATCTGGAGGTGCATCTTCATATCTGTCTTTGTAAATATTTAGACAAGCTGGGCTGCAGAACTCCTTTAGCGTGTTCATAGAGCCCACGGGGATGGTTATCAAGTCTTTTAGATTGACAATGACCCTATGAAACAACGAAGACATTAAAAGTGATCAAATACCATTATATACTTGCATTGTTAATCAAAATTAATCAAATATTTGATTCTATATACTTTACTTTATATATTGACAATTTTAAAGGTTGCCAAAAAAACCTCTGTCACTATGCATGTACCATTCTGTCATTGCAAATGTACATTTTCCTTCCATGGAACATAATAGTAATTGTTTAGAAACTTAATTGTTTAGGAATACCAACAGATTGTGTCATTAGAAACTCTTTTGGCATTGGGATTTACTAAAGACGGCTTAAATGCAGTTCTTTTTGCAGCTGACCTTATATGTCTCTGTTTCACCTTCAGGTGCAAAATTAATTTGAAGGAGTGCATTTATATAAACCATACAATGTATTTACTAAGTTTGCAGTAAGTTGGTTAAATGGTATTATTACACGACTCTCATGCTTGATTCTGATTGGTCAGTTGAGACATTTGCAGGTTTGTTTTTTCCGAATAATAACCGCTCTAAAGTAATAACGCATAGCCGGGACTACTTGGGTGTTTAAATCCCTCCGCGCCAACAAAGTTTACCGTTTGGCGCCAACAAAGATTACCGTTTGGCGCCATCTTGTGACAAACACCGGACAACATAAGGTGCAATAAATAACTTAAATACATCAGTTGTTATATATTCATATGTAGATGTTATAAATTGTCTTACGGTTGAATGTTAGTCACGTGGTACTATATCGTTTCGCGGAAGGATGAAAATGTTCATTTTAAAACAAATACGCCAATAAAATGTTTCAAATTCATATTCATGTTCAGTTTGTTTTTCATTATGTGGCAAGTAGCCGTGTAATAAGCGGGATAATATACAGGCTGCCGGTAGTTATCGCGAAATAAGCCCCTTCAGCGTGATACAAGACCCTCCGCTTCCTGATCACACTGTCGGAGCTTATTTCTGCGATAACTACCGGCTGCCTGTACATTATCCCTTACTAAATGCCATTGTTTAAAATCCAGCTTCTGGTAGTTCACGTTAGTTATGAAAATGAGCTGTCGGTGTTTATTATTTTGCACACTGTCAGAAGGTCACCTGCAGAACTTTCCATTGACGCTTTTATGGAATTTCATTTTATTTGCCCTGTTTATTAAATCTGGCCATATATGCTTTTATTACATGCAAAAGAGCCACTTTTTGAGCACAATTAGGGGTAAACTATTTCTACTATTCCTTTAACAGATTTTTTTCAGTTATCTATACAGTTAAAAAAAGTGACATAAGATGGATTTATTATAAAGTAAACAAAGAATATTAATTATCAGAACTCACTTAAGGCAGAGGTTGCAGGTCTTCTTAGGGGCAATGATGGGGGTAAACTGAACTGAGGGTAAACTGAAACTAGTTAGACACACGGTAGAGCAAAACAGCTGGTTGGAGCCTTTTCGCTGGAATGCTGTTTGACCCTTCTGGAGGGCTTTAGAACAGCCTGAGCAGCAGATCCTCACTGTGGGTGGAGGAGCATGGACCTGGGGCGGCTGGGAAGGAGGCTGTAGGTGGGTGTGTGGCATCATCGGCGGTTGCATTCGGGCATGAGTCGGGATTTGAGAATGTATCTGGGTCCTGGGCTGCAGCCGGAGCTGAAGCTGCGTTTGGGTTTGGGCTGGCAGAAGTATAGTGGTTCCTCTGAGTGAAGTAGTGTTCTGGGACATCACTGAGAATGAAGATGCATGGGAGGGTGCCATAGATACTGTGTGAAATAACAAAAGTGGTAAAGTTTGATTAAAAAAAAAACTAATATATTTTTAAAAAAAAGGCACACTATCTTTGGAAAGATTAGGCTAAACGTTTGGTTTCTTATGCTGCAGTTGATTGAGCAAAAACGGCAATATTGTGAAATATTGTTACCATATTAACTGTATGCTATATTTATTTAATTATATGCAATTTCAGCATCCAGTCTTGAGTTTGAAATGAACTTTCAATCAGCATTTATTATTTTAATGTATTTTCACAGGATTCTTTGAATATAAAGAAGAGCATTTATTTCAGGGTTCTTACACCTTTACCAACTTCAAATTCCAGCACTTCAAGCACTTTGAAGGTGCATTTTTATGCTTTTCCAGCAACCGCTTTTTAGGTTTGGTCTCTTTTCTACCTAAAGTTGGTACCTCAAAAAATTAGTTACAATCAGATTTTGTATGGGTGTAGTAACAAACATTCATGATACTTCATGTGCATTACTGTTCAAAATTCATGTAATAAATTAAATCCTGTAATAAATTAACTCCAAAGTCTTGCTGCAAATTCATGAACAACTGTTTCTATGTCAACTGTTTTGAAAATCGGTTGCCGAAACGGCAACCTCCCGGCATGTTTTCACCTCCCGTTCTGCTCCAACAGAGAGCGCGCATCCACTAGACTAGAAGATTACACTAGAGACCTACACTCCCGCGGGACAAGATCTGGCGGGTGAATGCGGGCGCGGGCGGTAAGGTCCTCATGTTAGTACGAGTTGCGAGAGAATATAAGTATTCGCGGGAACCCGGCAAAATGGATTTATCTTAAAATATAATTTAATAAAAACAAATATTCTGTTATTTATCTAACGTTACTGCACAAAAGCAACAAGAACGAATAAAGTAAAAACTATTTACAGGCGCAAGTTCGGAAGCTAATTCTCACGCGGTTCATGCGCGGAACTATTACTATAGACTCACACCGTGGCACAATGTTCTGAAGAACAAGACACAGATGGAAGCTAAGTTGTACTTGATTTTTCTATATTGATGAAGGAATAGCGTTAAAAAGGCTAACGCACGTTCTAAGGAAGTATTAGGCCAAATGCTTTTCTGTTTGACCACCATTAAACCACCACTTTTTTCGGGCGGGAGCGGGAGAAAATAATAGATATATTTGCGGGAGTGGGACTGGAAGATCCGCGCAGGTCTCTAGATTACACCATAAAGCCACAAGCGCGGACTCGAGCGGAGTTATTTTTGTTATGTGCAAAATGCATTCTTAGCTAAAAGGAAAACTACTCCGTAAGATAACGAATTATTATGAAAGCAATTCAATTTCAAATTTAAGCAGGTTCAAGCACTTTTCTAACCTTGAAAACACTATATTAAAAATCAAGCATTTTCCAGGATTTCCAGCACCCGTACGAACCCTGTTATTTGTAATAGAAATAAACTTTTGTAACATTATAAATACCTTCACCGTCACTTTGTATCATATTATTGATTATTACATGAATTGATTTTACTTGTGACTTAAAAGTTGTTTGATTAAACATCAACTGTAGAAATGAATCTATTTTACTTCAACGGCTGGTTGGTTTGAACAATCACAAATGTCAACACTACAGTTTTAAATCTGCAAGCTCTTTTATTGTTTGTTTTTTGTCTGTATTGTTTTAAATCGATCCAATTGTTTTCAGTGGACTACAGTATGATTGGTATTGCGTAATTATTGCATTTTTACATGTCTTTTTTTAATTACATTTTTACGGTGACCTGTAACATATCGTCCAGAGACTTCTCTGGTATATTTACAGGAATGTTTTAATAATGCACAATGTCCCTGTCAACTAACATTGTTTTTACATCTTTATCAATCACCAAAAAGCTAAAAAGGAAAGATATATACCTCATCACCTCACATGGTTATTCTAAAGCTGATGATAACCAGTAATGTGATGAAAGTGAAATCTTTATGCACTCACCAGAAACGGCATCACTGCTGTTTCCACTAACAGAGAAAACCGAGCTAATCCTCAGTTCATCTGATGCAGTGGAGGCCTGAAACGATTCGCAAGTCATTTATTACATATGTAACAATAAATAGAAGTACAGATTTAACAGATTGAACAACACAGATCGAGACCAAACCGTACCTCATTCTCATTATTTTCAGTACTGTCAAGCTCCTGTTTAACACGGCTCATGTCGGACGGCATTAATGCCTTATCATATTCTTCATCAACAGGCTCATCTTTAATTTGTATTACAGGTGAGTAACTTGTTTCTCTGTCTGTATTTTCAGAAACAGCCTCCGGCTATGAAAACAAAAACCAAAACACTTATGAAACATCACAGTCCTATTTAACACTGGACCAACAACAACACCACTATCCAGCAGCCAAAATTGTGAAAAAATTACTTAATCCTTCTCCTTCAACCTCATACACTAAGCAGCCACTACATCATTCACTCACCAATATATTTTCTATTGCAATCCAGAATCAGTCCTAACAGCTGATACAAACATCACATAAACATGACTATAGTCCATCAGTTAATGTCTTTTGAAGCTAAATCCTAAGTCATTTAACTTAAAAAAAAAAACATATTTGTTTAGAAATGTTTAAACATGTAAATAGTGCGAGGATTTCTTTCCCGATTCAGATGAGATTACTTTTTCACTGGAAAGAGTGATATTATGGATATTTTAGCCGGAAACAGTGGGTTAAAATGGAAAACGTCCTACTGTTTTTTACATACAAACACACAGATTTTCACTTCGCAAGACTTTAATTGATGTTTTACTCAGCTCAGGACATCTTGTGTTCAGAAAAATATGAGGGTGAGTACAATAAAACCCCGATCACACTAGCAGCGACTTCTGTACGTCTGGCTGGCGATGAGGTCGCTAGAAGGCGTTTTCATTACTGGTTGCTTAGTAACGTCATTGTTGACAGTGAATCGGTTTCTTGCCGTTAAATATACACTTTTTTTGATTTGGATAAAAGACTGAATATAATATAAAAATACACTGAGTCCAACGGAGTACTTTTTTCCATTCGCTTTTATCCAAAGCAACTTTAGAAACAAAGGCAAGCAGGTTACTATTAATCTTAATGCAGTTAATATTATTTTTAATATGGTTTATTTGCTATCTAATCATTTATGATTTTGTATGTTGTCAAACATTTAACACATTTATGGTTTTGATTTTTTAAGAGGTAATATTCTTTCCTATTGGCTGTCGCTTCTGAAAGTCGCTCTTTATTTTCATAAAGTTACATAAAGCCAGCTCTTCATTGAAATGAATGGGATTGCATCGCTATGTCGCTGCGTGTCGCAAGTAGTGTGAACAGGGCTTAAGGCATAAACTATTCCTTTAACAGATTTCTATACAATTCTATACAATTAAAAAAAAAATGACATAAGACATCTGTTGTAATCAGCTGTTTGGACTCTAATTCTGACGGCACCCATTTACTCCAAAGGATCCACTGGTGAGCAAGTGATGTAATGCTCAATTTTTCCAAATTTACATACTCATCTACAGCTTAATGGCATGATGGTGAATACATTTTTGAGTTAACATTTCATTAAAATGTAATTGGAGCAAAAATGGGTCAATATTTTAAAATGAATGAATTGTCTACCAAGTACATGCTTCTATTAACACCTTGTATACTTACAATAGCATCACTTCGCGATGACTCAATCCTAAGTTCAGACTGTACATCTTGGATATCTGACACAGGAGGACAAACACAACATTTGAAATAACAAGGCATCCAACTTAAACACCACAGTAAATAATTCGGGGGAAAATCAATCAGCAGAATTACGTAAACAAATTGTATTTAAAATAGTATCATATAGTATTTACCTATAATAGTGTCTGATGAAGGGGTCACAGGGGTGGCTTCAGAAATCTTTGCTCTCTCCTCATCCATCTCTACAGATCCATTGATAGAGGAGCTGTTCTCTTCTGCAGTTAAAACGGATCCCAATTTTAAGAAGAGTTCATAAACTTTATTATGATTTATAGTTAACTCACATTAAAGAACTATTTACCATTAAAACAATATCTATATAAAAAAGGTTTGCTGCACAATTATACTAAAATAATGTGTCTCATTCACAAAAAATGGCATGGATTTCTTTGTATTCATAAGCACAGTTGAATCTATGATTAAAAAAAATCTGTTATTCACAACACATGTATATGCATATCTATCTTGCTTGTTAAAAATTGTTATCAATTTCATTTTAAGGTTAATAAATTTGGACTATTTTATATAGAAACGATAAATATATGGTTGCAGTTGTTTTTAACTTTTTTTGCAAATAAATTTCACGCATACATTTTTGTCTACACACGCTTGGTCAATTAGACTCAATATGACTGCAGAAACCTTTTAGCACATGAGTATCCTTAGTGAATTCATTTGCAAACTCACCTGCATCTGCACCGCCAGTAGGCAACCTGTCTTGACTTTCATTTTTATCATCGGAATTCTTTTCCATCTGTTCCAGAGCCTTCTGAGCAAAACTACTGTCTATTTCCCAATCATCTTCATCTGCTCCAAAGACTGGAAGTCCGTCGAGCTCATCATCCACTGGCTGACCACTGCTGCTCTCACCCTGATCAGCAGATGTTTTGACTTCAAGCTCTAAAGGAAATAGAACAGTTTAATACACCAACATGTCAGATGAAACTGGCTAATTGGAATACAGAGTGGTGAAATTAAGGTATATGGTTTCATACCTGATGACTGGTCCATCTGGCCAGATCTGCTAAAGGAGTGTTGGCTTTCTAGAAATCAAAATGGGAGGAGTGAAATGTTCAGTTTTTGTTACCAACTTACTGCAGAAAGCAAATAAACTTTAAGCAGAAAAAAAAGACCATTTGTCATATACACTTATACCACAGACCTGTCCCTCCATTCATAGCCAAAGCTTGAACAAGTTGTTTCAACCAGGTATTGTTATTTATTTTACAAAATAACCGACAATTTTCAGTAATTAGGAAATCCTCCTGTCCACCCTCTCTTCCCAGGGCATCACACTGATTCCATTTCAATGGTAGGACTATAAAGCACATCCACTGCTCAATCGAGTTCCTCAGGAATCAGTTCTTGGACTACTCCTCTTCTCCATATACACTACATCACTAAGTTCCTTTATACAGGCACATGGTTTTTCCTACCATTTCTATGCTGATGACACACAGCTCTATAACTCATTTCAAAGCTCGAATGGTCGCTGCACGGATCTCAAGCTGCCAGGCGGACATCTCAGCATGGATGAAAGATTGGTCAGCAGTCTTGGTGTAATCGATGAGCAGTTGATTTGACCACACTGAAAAACCTGCTTTTTGCAGGTTGTCAATTCAAGACTGGACTACTGCAATGCTCTTCTGTCTGGACTTCCATCATGTACAATCGAACCTTTACAAATGATTTGGAATGCAGCAGCACGACTGGTCTTCAATGAACCCAAAAGGGCCCAGGCCTCACCTCTCTTTATCTCCTTGCACTGTGTTCCAGGTTGCAGCTGACATCAAGTTCAAGACATTGATGCTTGCAATTAGAAAAGCCAAAGCTTTAGCACCCTCCTACTTCCACTTAGTTTTGAGAATCCAAATCCTCTCCAAAAGTCTGAGGTCTCCCAATGAGCGACGCCTTGTGGTACCATCAGAGAGATGTCACAATATCACTTTCAGAACTTTCCAGACTGGAGGAATGAACTTCCCACCCCTATCTGGAATGCCAAATCCCTCAACACTCATCTCTTTTGTCATTCTTTGACATCATCTTAATGAAAACAAATAAATAAATGCCTGAAACTTTGTATTGCAAGCACTTTGTGTCTTTATTTACCTCTTTATGATGAATTGCTGCTTATAATTTGCTTTGGATAAAAGGGTCTACTAAATGAATAAATGTAAATGTAATGTACACATTCTACAGCTGAATAATTTATTAATTTATGTATTTCATAATGTACTTAAATATTTATTTAAAGTAATTTGGGTATTGGCTTTGAGTTTAATTCTGCCAACTTGTAAGACTACACTAGCATGCAGACAGCTTATGATTTTTTTCTTATGACAGACATTTTTGGTATTTTATTGAAAAGAACGATGATAGAAGACACAGAAAATAATATATATA
>JAUCNO010001129.1:1756069-1782005 GCA_032353835.1 Enteromius viviparus | reverse complement strand
TATTTTTTTTTTTTTTTTTTTTTTTTTTAAATAAATGTTTAAATTCTGAAACTAAAAATCAAGTAATAAAAATTTATAACTTAAAAATGTTATAAAAAATGTTTATAAACTAAGTGTTTTCACTAGTGCTTGTTGTCTTTTGGACCCCATTGTACCCATTTTCCATTGTATTAACTACTGACAAGGCCTCATACCTGTGACTCAATTGACCACACAGTAACTGATCCATCACAGCTGGAGGAAGCCTGTGGGAAGTGACATCAGCATTATAAAATGAGCAATTATGACCCGGACACAATTTTTAATAGATTAATACTCATTAGATGTTAGTCATTTAAAAAAAAAAAAAAAGAAGACAAATGGTATTGAATGCGACTAGTGGAAATTAGTAATGTGAGTAATAAATATGAAACTGTGAACTAATTCATTAGCATTTCTTATTCAGCCACATGCAGACATAACAGCTGACCATTAAAAGGAACCATGACACTCACAAGGAACTCGTCAGAAGGGTCAAGAGCCACACTGAGGACAGGAGCATCATGCCCACGTAGGGTCTTCTGCTGACTGCTGTCCACAACCTCCACTATCTTCACAATAAAGTCACTGGAAAACAGAATGGCAAAATTAGCACCTTCATTCTCCACCATTTTCAGCCCAGCAGAGACTCATATTGGCGCAGCAGATCTTTCTGATCTGAAGTGGGGAAATAAATGAAAACTCATTTCCGACCTCTACAGGAAAGAAAAAAAAAAAAAAATCAAATAACCTGTTTGGAGCTCAGCTGCCAGGGCTGCCTGCATCAATATTCAAGCATCGGCAGCAGGATAAAACTGCTCAATCAATGCTGTGACATGCTCACTGCCTTCATCCATGATGCATCCGCTTAAAACAATCCATATATCCAGAAAACGCCCATTTAGCCAAATACAACTAATCATGCAACAATCGAAATGGTTTTGTCTTCGCATCGACAGCGGTCGAAAGCATAGAGATTGGAGTATTAAACAATACTTTTAAATGATAATGTTAAGCATTACATGATGGCAACTAATAAACTGCGACTAAAAACTCATAAAACCATGCATGTTGGATTGTTTCAGTCATTATTACCAAATATAAAAATAAAGGGAAAACAAAAATCAAATCCTGTTTAAAAACTCAGGCCAGGATATATCGCAGGCGTAGAGGATATACAGTCATCCTGAAACATGCTTTACACACAAATGTACAAGAATAAGGATTAAAAGCAAGTCATACCTTGAGCCTGCAGCAACTCTTGACCCGCTGCTGTTGAAGGTGACGTGGGTTGCGTTGGTTGTGAATCGAGTGAGAATGCCATCTGGATCTCCCTCTGGAAAAGTGTGAATCTGAACGGTGTTGTTGGAAACTGCTGTAACCAACTTTCCATTCTGAGGGAAAAATTAACACTGGCATTTATATAATAGTAAAATTAACAGCATTCTGATTTAATTGACCATTTCCAGATGTTTAATGGAAAAAAAAACTTGCTGTAGCATTAATCAAAAACAACTCTTAACTGACCTTCAATGCTACAGAATAGACCTTCTCGCCGACATTTATGGACTTGGGATCGTCGTCATCTAAACTTTCCCATATGCGGACATCACCGTCACTCCCACAGGTCACAATACTCCTAGTAGGCATGATAAGGTGTTTGAAACGATACATAGTAAGGGCAGCATCAACTTAAGGCATCTTATTATTTCACAGTTGTTAAGTCTGAAATCAAAGGTACATGAGTGATCTCAAAATATGTTACATACTTTCCCTCATCATCAAAGCAGACATCAGTGTGGCCTTCTGAGTGACCGTAACGCATGGGCTTCCTTTCACATGGCATGATGCTCTCAGGATGACAATCAGAAAACAGGTCTGCTTGTAAAATACATAATTATAATTATAAACATGTTACATGAATTCTATTTGGAATTAAATATTTAATATAAAGGAATATGCACCTTCCAATTTGATCACATTAAAATTAATTTCGCCTGCTATACTCTGTATCAAGTTAAAACAATTAATAAACTACATTTAATATACTGTCAATCCAAAAATTATTTAGACACCAGATAAAATTGTTTGATTTAGTTTCTTACTAGTGGGTGCAGGACATTTCAGTAAGTTAGGGTAGCAAAATAAAGTAAACTGTAACATATTATACCCCAAAATTATGTATTTTCTATTAAAGCTATCTGACATTATCAAGATACATTTGCTCTGATACAGTTTAACTCTGACTTCTTATCATATTTGATTACTAATTTCTAAAGTGTATGTAGTGAATGTAACGTTACTGTGATAATGTAAGAAATGTTGGAGGTGTCTAAAAAAATCATCAGTTATACCATATATTGTAGTAATATACAATATGTGTAATTACAGAACCTTAATTTACTTGTTTAATATTACACATGTAACTTATGTAACACATAAACACTCAGACACAGTTACCTTCTATAAAAGAAGACAAGGAAATGACAATAAACGACACTGTTTTTAACAAAAAAATAATAATTTTGTCTGACTTGTAACGTTAACCGGTAAGCTTACTTACTCGCTTTATCCCAAGTTTAGAAAATACGTTAACGTTAACTTGATCTTTTAGGCACAAAGGAGTGTATATGTGACGCTATGTCAGCTAAATTACCAGCTAGCAAAATCTTAAACAACAGCGGAATAAAATCGCAAGACCTTAAAAGACTGCATGTGTGACATTAATCAAATATAATCGAAGAACATCGCATTAATATATGCTGTATACATGTATTTATCAAGTAGTACTTACAGCTTTAGTTTGGCGGTAATTCCCAATACTCAGAGGCACACGCTCACATCTCCCGCGCTGACAACAGTGACGTTAAAAGTGGGACGGACCGTATAACTTTTCTCAAACGCCATTGGCTGAGTCATGTATTAGTCCCGCCCTACGTCTGACGTATCTTCACGTTACAGAAACGTTCATTCGACATTAAAAAGATAAACCAAAAATAATAATTTATTGTTATAAATGAATTAGTCAGTCATTTTAATGGTTATTAGTATTAAAAAAAATGATTATTTTGTTCTTAACGAACAACAAACAAATGGAACTGCCCGCTGCAAAACGTATATCATATAGCATCAATAGTGTGATACAGCCTGGTGTTGTACGTTTAGTCCTCTGTAAGAGAATAGACAAATTACCCTCATTTTCTGCTTGCTGTACAATCTGATATGTAATCCAGGAAGCAGCTCTTGCATCTGCTTGTAGACTGAAATGCAACACCTAATATTATGATGATAAGATTAATGGCTACATTGGGGCATGCCTTTTCTGCATCATTTAGTTTCTGTTATTATGTTTGTAAATGTGTGCTCAGATTTTACTTCATTGCAAACCAAACGTCCCCAAAAGGATAGTAACATCTTAAATCACCTTAGTTGTGACAGCCAATGCCCCCCATAAGCAAAACAAATAAATTATGCCTTAATGGAAAAAAAGCTAAATTATTTGTGACAATTAGGGGGAACAGGAATCATTAATATCAGTATTTTTCTAATTAGGATTTTTCTATTGCAAAATTTGTCTAAATTACAATACTGACAATATCTCACAAGGGTATAAGATATGAATGAGCTCAATATAAAAATTACCCACTTTAAATTCTTAAAGGAGATTTGATTATCTCAGTAACATTAATATTTAACATCAGGGTGTTCTGCAGATCAATAATTATGGTTCCTGTCTCAGTCAATTGAGAATCAGTGAGCACATATAGTAAATGGACTAAAGACAATGAGCTAGCTAAATCATAATATCTTTGACTAAATCAAAGTTGTAAAAGAGAATCCTTCCCCATTTTGTTGAGGGTGAGAACCTCTCACTTTTCCACTGTTCAATATATGCCATTCAATTCATTGTTTTATTTATTGACTTCAAGTAATGTATAACATTGAAATTCATTAGCAGTTCATATATAGTGGTCAAGCTTGTGATAAAACAATCTGAGAGGAGATTTTGTAAAAAACCACAGCACAGTGAAATAAACCAGTCTCAATTTAACTTGTTCACTCTATTGCTTGTTTTTTTTATTGAAAACGTGTAACTACAATGTTTGGTTGAATTGCTTTCATACAGCTTGTTTATACTGGACACATCTACCAAATAATATAACGTTACTGACAAGGTTTTGCAACACAAAAATAAATGGTTTAGGCCCTGTTTAGTTTTAGTTAGTCAGAAAGTGTCTAGTCAATTTTACAAGTCTGCCATCTAGTGGTCAGTATTACAATAGGAAAAAGTGCCACTAGATGAAAAAACATTCGCCATGACTTATTTGTACAGGCAAATCCAGTAGTAGTTTATCATATTTAAATAATAATAATAATAATAATAATAATATATGTATAATGCTATACTTTGTGTTATAACTTATTCACTTGGCGGTTAATTACAAAATCAAACAGCAGGAGGAACGAAGTTGGCGGGAAATTCGACATCATTATCTGACTGCTTTAAGCAATCTCTAAATATTTTCCAATTTGGAAATTTCAGTTCCCTTCTTTTGGAAAACTGTGGAAACGCTATCGTTGTTTTTCCGTGGCTTTTAGTGTAAATGAGAATTAAAAATGTTTTGCTGTCATCTATTCACCACTTTTGAAGTTTAATCAGTTATGACGACTTCCGCTTGAAAACGCCGGAAATGTAAAAAGCGTCCATTAATCCAAAACAATTCAATTTAATTACTGTTTTACCATAAGGATAGAGGGCACAAGACCTTATAATGTATACGAAAGTAAATTAAGGATATAAACAAAGGAAAAATACAAAACAATAAAAACCCAAATCAAATTCACATAGCATAGCAGAAAATCTGCCCAAAAAACCTTTATAATATAGAAATGTCAACTGAAGTTCTGCATATCTTTGGTTTTCACAAAATTAGACATAAATTGTTTTAGTGCTGCATGACAACTACCTCCATATTGTGTTGAATAAATGTTTTGTGCCTTTCAATTTGTCAAATCAAACATGTAGTTTTGTCTCATTTCTGTCACAGTTTTCAAACAGCACACGCTCCATTGCATCTATAGTGGTATTGCCTAAGGAAATGTCTCAGACTGTAGGGTAAAGGCAAGGCTTCAATGCCCTGATAGGTTGTACGGCTACAGATGACTGCTCTGCACATGTGCTGCAGAGAGAAAGGAAAGTTTCTAGGTAGTGGGCGAGAGAGAAGAGGCTCAAAAAATAGGCATGTGGCCGGGTCACTGTAGTGCTTTAACAGGCCCGTTACACTGGAATCTTTGTACATACAAGGGTCACGGCCATCAAAGCTAAAGCGCTTCCCATTTTGCTCTATTCGAGCATGAAGGGAGCGGCTGTAGCGTCTGAAGCTAACTGAGAAGAGGTATTCATCCTGGGCAGAGTCTCGGAGCAGAAAGGTCCCCTCTGGTTGCCCTTCCAAAAGCTGCTCAGCTTCGAAACGATCCAGGACACCCCAATAACAAGGGCTATTGTTGATCTGAAGCAGATCAGGAACCAGGATGTAGTCAGTGTGGGCGCAGCACTGAGCATCTCCATGTGCAAAAGATGGATCCCAGTCATCCAGACTAGAAGCCCCAGTAGAGCTGATCTCTTCCCATGAAACAAGTTTTGGGGGAGAAGAGGATAACAAGGGACCTTTGGATTCAGTTTCAATGCTTAAAGAAGGCTTGGTGTGAGTGCCGTGTTTCTTGATCAGATGCCAGCACTGAGCCAGTTCGGATTTAGGAGAAAACGGACACTTGTCTTCCATGAGCTCGGACACATGAATCTTCCGTTTGGACCAAAGAAGTACGGAGAATGGACGTGAGGAACCGGACTGGTGGTGATGGTGGTGGTGGTGATTGCGAAGTGGGAGACACTGGCCGACAGCGTCTTGAAACTTCTGCCTCAGAGACCTGCGGGACAGGGCTTTCCTGCAAGGAGAGTCAGGATCCGTCTCTCCTTGAATCGTGCAGCTGCACTTTCGCTCTCGACGTCTCCTGGGACAAGAAGCAGAGCGTAAGGTCTGGTCGTCCGTTCCTTCCCCCTCCTCCCCTCTGGACGGCGTCTCATGGCGTGACCCACGGGAGTGTTTTTTAATACTGCGGATGTAACTATCAGCGCTCCAGCTCCTTAGGTTCTTGGGACGCGTGTCCGAATTTTTGGGCTTCCTCTCTGACATTGCTGCAGGCCCCTTTTGGAAAAGTGCTGCGCAGAATTTAAAAATAAATCAAGATTGGCAAAGAAAAACATGAAGAATATGTCAATCCTACTAGTACAAGGCATACAATACAACAAAAAAAATCAATACAGAATATATTTATGCAGTATAACTGACTACACTACCAAATAACATTATATGGTGATTTTTCTAGAAATGAACATGATTTTATTCATAAATTAAAATTAAAGGAACAAGTTATTTTATATGAAAAATGAGAAAGAGGAAAGTATTACAAAAAATAGCACACACACACACACACACACACATAGACACACATTTAATTAAAATAATAATTAACTTAGTTTCCCCTTTAATCTACTTAATTACATTTAGTATGTTTTTATTTTAAATTAATTATTAAAAATATTTAACATTTATTAATTCAAATAGAATAAATATAATATAATACACATTATCAAAAGTTTAGGGACACTTTTTCTATTTAACAAAACATGATATACCTTAACATTACATGTGTGCAGTATATATTTATGCAATTCAAAAATAAATGAAAATAATAACATTTAAAGTGTTTTTTCATATTGAATTAAACAGTACATTTAATAATTAAAACTGTATCAAACGTTACAATTAAATACTGATCTAAGGATATACTTCTATACTTTGTATTTAACTACATATCACAACTAAAGTAACAAATGGATACAATATAACAACCAATAGACAAAACACTTTTCAATATCTTATATATGAACGAAATCCAAATGTATCCTACCTTTAAAATGGATGGAAAATCTAATGTCCTCACAGAGGAGTGATGAATTTTTCCATGCCTGAAGTTCGTGTAGTGAGAGCTCGGCATGAACTGAAGGGAGGAAGCACATCCCTCCTATTTAAAACCTCTCAAGTATCAATTCCTCAGAGGAATACTTGCCCTTCACTGGACGGAAAGGGGTACTTTTGTCAATGGACAGTTAACCTATCGTATCCAACGATAAATATACTGTGCTGAAGAAATGACATTGAGAATTTTAAATGAGTATAGGGGGCATAATCTGTATCAGTATTAGGTTAATTATATCTTTTATAGCTGTTATATTATTATAGGCTGTTTTACTTGCCAAATAAGTGCAAAAATGTGTTTGTCCCTTAAATAAGCCACTAGCCCACAACATTAAACTCTTTTAAAATGTATTAGCTCTTACCCTGAACTTTGACTGACCATCAATGAATCAATGAGCTAAATGTAATTAGTCAATAATAACGGACATCTATTTACGAGGACAACCTTGTTAGGAAGGAAATGGGAAATCTCCGAACAGACACTGAGAGCTCTACTTCATTGATTTATTGATTGATATGTGCCCTACTTTAATTTGGGAACATCCGGCAAACATTTGCAAGCACAAAGACAATTTTTGACACCCATTGCAGATAGTGGTCAGGGGGTCCATTCCTGGTACCACCCAGAATGTATCAAATATCAAGAGTAATATCATGCATTTCCGGCCTGCTAAATGGATTACAAAATAAATTCAATAATTTATTATGGCTGTGAAGTCATTAAGTGATGTCATTCTTAAAATGTTAAAATATTTTACTCTCATTTATTTAATATCACAAGCTACTGCAAAGCTATGAATTATTCAGAAGAATACTGTGCATCTTGTTTTCTTACGTTTGCACTGTAATCAGTCTCTCTCTCTAAAGCGTGTGAGGCCAGCAGAATGGCATTCAAGAAATTGAGTGATGAATTCTCTTGTGATCTGTTTAATGTGTTTGATTGGATCAATGTGTAGAGGCACAAATGATTCAGTTGTTCCACTTAACCCTTACAGATTTAAGAACAAGGAAGAACTGTTATGTATTAAATCCTTTCTCTTAAAATATTATTTTCTCTTCTTGTTGTAGAATTTAGTAGACCAAAAGGATTGTTCACCAAAAAAATCATCTTAATTTACTTACCCTTGTGTTATTCCAAACCTTTAAGAATTTCTTTCTTCGGTTAAACACAAAAGAAAAAATTTTGAAGAATGTAATTAACAGTGAGTTGCTGCAGCCCTTGACTTTCATAGTATGTAAATCAATGGCTACCACCAGATGTTTGGTTATCAACATTCTTTAAAATATCTTCAATTGCACACACAACAGTCAAATAACTTATCATTTTAAGTAAAGGAACAAACATCTCTCAACATTACAATATTATAAGTGACAATAGTGAAAATTAAAATAGCAAAACAATACAACTATAATTATTTATGCTCCAGTGCATGTTGGGAAGGGGGTAACAGGAGTACAAAATCACAAAAATAATAATAATAATACATGCAAATAATACTTTTCTGCCACAATTTGTTTAACCTAAAATGAAAAACAAAACTAAAAAAAGATGCATTAATGTGCATTACTTGCATTCCAGGAATTGTCAAAGAACCTGCAAGAAAAAATTTACATTATTCAGCACTATTTTCTTTTAATTTTTAATTTAAAAGTGTATTCTTACAGTGAATTTTATCACTTGGCAGACATTTCTAACCATCCTGCCATATGAATTACCAGAATTTTTACTGCTTCTATCAAATACTCTTACTAAATTTGGAGTCCCACCAGACCACACAGAGCAGAAGCGAAGCATGTTAAGCTGGAAGAAGTAACAGGATCAGACAACTGGGAGAAGAATCTCTTGTGTCACACATGTGCACAAATCTGTAGGCTACTGTATATCTGTATGCTGGAGAGAAATCATCTTCAAGCAGAAAGAGGACAGTAACTCAGTATGCCCATTAACATGGCACAGTTTATCAAAAAGAGGGAACCTTGCCAAGCAAGTCTCAGATATGCCAGCTATTACTGTGCTATCGATCTGATGCACAGCAGAGCAACCATGAACATCATGAATTTTTCATTTGATTGTGTTGTCAAATTGTAAGTCTAAGGCCATACAAGCTTCACTCTCATTTTATGAGCACTTTTTTTTACTGTGTACAGTCTCAACACCTCCCTAAAGACTTGTTTATGGTAATACAGAAGTTTAAGGCTCTCAGTAAAAGACTCCTGCAGCCATAATGATTCCATTGTCTGCACCGGTTTGCAGCGTGTCTGGCCAATAATATCGCATGACCATCATTCAAGCGTAGATGCACTGATGTTGCTTCAGAACGGTGGCTCTTTGAGTGATGGAAAGTCTGTAATTAAATCAGCGGGAAGTCTCTGGCACCATGGCTCTTGTGTTCATGTTCTCTCCATTGATCTGTATCAGTATCTGGACGGCTTCTGTAACAGCTGTTGCAGCTGAGGTGCTCTGGGTATAGTGTTTGTCTGTGTTATGGTGCTTTGAAAGAAATCCATTATAGCCTGGGTTTGCTGTAAGTTATTTTGAATACATAACTTAAGTTTGAATGTTAAAATACTATCTGCAGTGAATAAAACATTAGAAAACTGATTTATGTCTATGGCACTATACATTGCTCTATTTGTTTAAGCAGCTCAGCCTAACATAGTGACACTTGCTCAACCAATAGTGTGTTTGGAGGCGGGGTTATCTGTTTGATTGACCAACTGCAGATAGGGAAGTGTTCTGGAAACATATTTTAATCTTATAGACATTTTGCTCTTTTGACTCGAGTGGGAAGCAACCACTTACCCCAGCAACACATTTAAGAAGATTCAGTAAAAAGCATATTATTTTAACTGAAAAAAAATAATAATTACTGAATAAGAGATCTACTTTTGGGATATAATTACTTCTAATTTAACTCATTTGAAATCAAACAGTATTGGTACTTCAGCATCACAGAGACGTTTAACTTGACCCTATATGCAACACCCTAGCATTGTATATTTTATATTGTAGCATTCTATATTACAAACCTTGTTGGTTTTTTGATGATTGCTTCTAGGTTAAAGCGATTTGACCTTAAACATTGCACTTTACTCAATATAAAATTCTCATTATGAAATTACAAATATAGCATCATATTAATTATTTACGCACATGAAACTGGACAGGAACATATATTGGTCTGTTTTAATAAATGTATGAAAATAAAAAATGTTATGGCCAATATTTGCTGTCTCATTTTTCTGTCCATGTAGAGTCATTAAAGACAAACAGACTGTATTTCCATGATTTGTATCTTCCACTCAATGTAATGATCCATGGTTTAGTCATGTGAACTAGTATATCAGCTTTCTGCAGGCATTTTTGTGCTCTCAGCCTCCCTATTTCCCGCAAGCTTCATTCAATACCTGCTGTCTCTCTGCTTCCCTTTTCAGGCAAGTTATTGAGCTTATTAAGGAAGCCTGCAGCATTTTTAAGCAGTAACAGGAGACACATTATAGAATTACTATTGTCACAAGTGCTTTGTCTATACCATCATTATTTCATTAAATGTGTTCACCTTATTGACAAGCCACACAAATAAGCCTTGTTTGCTAATTTTGTTTGCAAATGAATTACATATTGACAAGATAAGGCTTATTTGCTTCATTTTTAAATGTTCAGGGGGGTATTATTAAAAAAGAGAAACATATTAATACACGAGAGGAAGAAAGAGAGAGAGAGAGAGAGATTTTCTCTTTTCTGCTTTGTGGTCTGATTTAAATATTTCAATGCTTACAGTGTGGGTTTGGATGCGATTTGGGATCATTGGAAGGTGTCTTCGTCTCAAATTTCTTGTTAGTTCTTTCTGTACACTCATATCCGGCAGATATCTATTGAAAGTTACTTAAAAAGATTTGAAAAGATTATAAATTTTTTGTTTAGACACTTGAGAAAATCAATACAAAAAGGAAGAGAAATGAATTCCAGTAACTGCTGCCGAGTATGTCTGAGTTTGCAGTTTACACAGCATGTCCTTAGAAGACGTCAAGACAGGAAACCAAGGGGTCACGGTTGTGCTAGTTAGAATGGCTTTGTTAAGCCCTTCAATCCATTTAAAACTAGCAGTTATTTAAAACCAGGTAAAAGCAATTATTAACGTCCTTAAAAATATTATTACATTTTTTAAATTAAAAAAATAATAATAATTCATTGTTTCCACATATATTCCATATCAATTTGACAAGGGGTCAAAATGTTACTGTGGTAATAAACAAACAAATTGAGGTAACTATTTAGAAACGTTTCTTGGCAATCTTGCCAAACGAACTAGACAGTGTTATGATTGCATTTTCAACACATCTAACTTCACAGAACCAGTTTGTTAACTTGATATTTATCCTGTTGAACAGCTTTTCCTAGACGGATATAAGCGTCAGTGCGCCGCCGCGCCCTCGCCACGTCATATTCCACGCACGCAAACAGAGGGAGGAGGGAGCAATACGCGCAAGCTGACAAGCCCCGCCCCTTCTCACCAATATATATGCTGATTGGGCAGAGGTATTTTAAGCCAGTCTGTGATTGGACAATTGAAAAGTCATTGCAACAGGAAGAGACACAGCAAACGATGATTGGGTGAAGGGCGGGTGCTGTTGGTGAAAAAAAAATAAAAATAACGCAGGAGGAAGTGTGTTTGTCATGCTGGAACACTGAAGATCTCTTAAACTGGGTTCGACTTACTGGATTCATTCAAACATTTTATAGAAGCGAAAGTGGTCAATATCCATATGTCTCCGTAAGTAAATGACAAGTTGATTTTATAGGTTACAACATGAATCTAATATAATTTGATTACGAGCTGTGTTGATATTTGATTGAACATACGGGTGGTATTTTGGGAATTACAGATTGAGAATGTAGGTAGGGTGAAAACAAAAATATGAAATTAATCTAACGTTAATCAATTCCTGGACGTAATTTTGTGTATTTTCTACACTGGACTGTGACCTTTGCCTTTATTATTAAGGGCTGCCATAAACTGCTTTAAGATTATTTTATGCTCTTAACTTAAAATATAATATTTCCTCGAAAATGCAGAGAAAACAATCTTGATAGACTAACTGAATGTTGTACAATGTCATACTTTTGGATTTTTAGTTAGTAATAATAACACGCCCCGAGAATAAAGATCTAGGCTCTTTATGGTGCGCCATTGAGATACTATTATAGTTTTTTTATAAATAAATGTATTATTTATTTATTGTCGTTAGTTGTATTCTGATAGTTTTGTTACTTTGTATTTCAGTATTATTTTAATTTACTTATTTAAATTAAACATTAATATTTTAAAAGTTTAATGAAGAAAAAAAAGTTTCCTGGGCAGCTAGCTGAATAAAAATTGGTTGTTATTATTATTATTATAATTTTTATTAGAATGTTTATTTCAATTAACAAATAAAGTATGGTTTAAGTTTTAGTTAGCTATAATACCGTACAACAATGTCAACAGAAGTTTGACTCTGAATTGTAAATGTTTAAATGATCAAAGTCCATATTTATTTTGCCAGTACACATTTATTGCCAGGGATTCCTGATTGATGATAAATCATATAAAATATAATTGATTATAGGGTCTTTGGAATGTTGCTCGACGAGACACCCCTGTTTGATCCTTCACTGCTCCAAGAACTGGACTGGAGCAGCAACACGGTCTCCTTCTCGCCCCCTATTTCTCCCTCTCAGCCCGGAGAAGGCCTGGTCCTCCGTCCTCTCTGTACTGCTGATCTAGACAGAGGTACTGGTTAGCGTTCAACACTCTGCCCACTCATGTTCAGTTCTTCAAACAATCATGAGGAACATATTTTGGTCTTTATGCCCTTTTAGGCTTCTATAAGGTGTTATCACAGCTCACAGTGGCTGGGGATGTTACAGAAGAACAGTTTAAAGGTAATGCGTATCTCTAAAGCAAAACACCCCACAGTTTTTCATCTCGCAGTATATGATACTAACTTTTAGTTTTTTAGCAAATTTTGAACATATGAAGAAATCTGGAGACTATTATGTGATAGTGGTGGAAGACACAAATCTTGGACAGATTGTTGCCACAGCAACGCTCATCATAGAGCACAAATTTATCCATGCTTGTGCAAAGGTAATTGACTTTATATTTAATTTATTAGATTTTAAATATGTATCTTGCAAAGCTTATTTTCATAGTGTAGTGTTAAAATATTTTGGGTGGGTTTTTGTCCCGGCAGAGAGGGCGTGTGGAGGAAGTGGTTGTGAGTGACATATGCAGAGGGAAACAGCTTGGAAAACTGTGAGTCTGGTTTTTAAACACTTTAACTTAAGTTTCAAATAGTACATATTCATGAATACTGTATTTTCTTTCAACATATCTGTCTCAAAACGAAGTACCTTGAACATAGTACTTTTTTTGTGTGTTTTAGGTTGGTATCAACATTGACTCTTCTCAGCAAAAAATTGCAGTGCTACAAAGTAACACTGGAGTGTGCGCCAAAAAATATGGAGTTTTATAAGAAGTTTGGCTACTCTGCTTCAGATGAGACTTACATGCAGTGCCGGTTCTTTGACTGAATCCAAAAAACATCCCAGAAAGTTTGCTTTAGAACTTTTAATCTGTTCTAATTTCTGAGATCGGACTACCTCGAATTTGCACCTTTTTTAGCCAGCACAAAAAAAAAAACTTGACTATTTGGTGACAAGTTGTCACAATAAGAAAAGAATTGAACTATTTGCATATTTATGAACATTTATAAATATCTGCAGCCAACATCAAGCACTTGCTTTGAAAGTTATTCAGTTTTCTACTTAAAATGTTTTCGCATCACATAACTTGCTATAGAAACAAAAAAACTTCAAATCGTGTGGTTTACATTGTCAGCCACGAGAAGAAACACTGTGGCCTGTCTAAGAGAAAAGACAAAACATTTTGTTGTATAGAAGGGCTTGCATACTTGAATGTTTTCGAATGTAAAGATTTCTATACTTTTTTCAAAAAGTATAGAACCAAAAAAAAAACATTTTGTTTCGAAATATACTCTTTACAAAACAGCATATTTCCCTCTTTTACTCCAACTGTTAAATTGTTAATGCTGTGCTTTATTTTCTTTAAATACCAAAACCCAGATCATATTGTTCAACTCAATTCAGTTCTATGAAAGCTGTATCGAAACAGCTTAAACTTATTTCACTCTATCTTGCAGGTAAATAGTTTACATTTATTTATTATAATCATGTATTTTCTCAATTTTGGCTTCACTCTTAGCCACTGGTGATAATCATTAGTTATGTTTAAAACCTAGATGAAGGAAATAAATTATTTTAAAATACATCCTGATGCAATAAAAGCATATCTTTGTACACTAAATGCCTTTATTTTTGTACTTTTCCTGATAGCCGGCATTCAAATGTTTTGTCTCATCTGTCAATCCACAACTTAACTTGTGTCAGTGAGGTTATTTGTGCTTTTACAACTGTTATATTTTAAAGTTTATGTAAAACCAATGAATGATAATTGGGTGAAGAGACTGAAAATGTTACATTAAAATCAATGTAAATCACAAGTTTATATATGCACTTCAATTAAACTGCATTATCATTTGAAATCTATTCACACCCAACAGTCCAGTCATAAACAGACATATCTTTAAACCGGTGATTGATAACATACCCAGATATAAAGTAGCCATCTTTTATTGAGCAGTGGGATGTTAATTCTATGGCAAACGCATCTTTCTGTAGCTCAGTCTGAATTCATTTCCCCATTTTTGTCTTAGCTTTTCAAGACTGATTCATCCTACCATTGCATTTCTACGGCAGTGACAGTCCCGTTCTATGATCCCCTTCCAACCCAAATCCATCCAACAAAATAACAGTAATTCAAGTATCAAAAGTGCATTATTGCAATACTGTCCCGCTGCAAATGCAAAATGCTTTAAATACTATAAAACTGCAAAAAATTTCAGTGCATATAGCTCAAAAAGGAAAAAGAAAAAAATATCAAATCTTCCCCAGCTCCAAGGGTCACAAGGAGCAGTCTCTCCCTCCCACAGCCCCTGTACAAATATTTACATTTTTAATCCCAATAAAAATGTAAAAAGAAAAGTCCACTGTGGTTAAGCACTTTTTTTAGCAAAGCCTATCCATTTTGTGCTGCTGTAACTTGCATACTCCCGTAATCTTCATCCTCTTCTAGTGTTCGCTTCAAACTTCCTGTAGGGAAAAACAGATATTTGGTATGGACGCAGTTTATGCCCCAACTTGCATGCATTTCTAAAGTAAAAATTACACTTCTCAGCTACCATCCAATTAAGTAATTTATCAACATAAATTTACATGTATTCATCAAAGTGTTTTTGTCCCAAAGTGACTAACAAATGAGTTACTAACATAACCATTAATAGAATAGAGCCAAGAACAAAAGCAGATTCACACTGCAAAAAAAGAAAAGTACAAGCTAAACGTGAGAGAAAGCAATTCTGCACTATTTCATCATGATTAATAAAGAAAAATCACTGAAAACTAAAATGTTGTAAATGCTACAAGTGAATTAAGATACATCACAACACTAGAACACATTATGAAAAATTGAATTTTGAAAAGAAATGAGCAAACACACTTAAAAAATGCATCGCTATTCGAAATGATTAATATATTTACAAACTGACTGTCTGGCCATAAAATAATGTTCTACTACCTGGCATCCCAGCTTGGATGGAGAAAGACCTGCCCAACTGAATGGGGGACATCATCTTGATGGTAAGCTTTGCAAGATATATTGCTTCATATTCCTTGATGAAAACAGAGAGAGCATCCATTTATTATGTATACATGTACAGTATATAAAACAGCTATAGCACTTAATGCTGAATTATTAATGCTGAGATTACTTTAAAATCATACCTGTAGCTGATGAACAAAGCCTACATTAGGATTAATGCAAAATCGTCTCTCCTGTACATGACTAAACGCATCCCTGTAAAAAAAGTTTATATGACATGATCTGCAAACTTCAAGACAAACCATATAATGTATTTAGGTAGTTGACATATCAATGTGTCCTATGGTGTTACAGCAAAAAAACAAGATTGGGGATAAACCTCATGCAATGAAGATACATTTTTCTTCAATTTTTTTTTTGCTATGTCACTATAGGACACAGTCCAATTTTTATTTGTCAACTATCCATTTATATTTTTAGATATGTATTAACTGTGTCTTCACTTATAATATTACCTGTATTTCACACCAAATGTTTCCATAAGGTAGGCAATAACTAAGGCAGCACTGGGGGGGAAAAGATACTGAATTTAAATATTAAAAAAAAGAAGATATTATTTTACAAATTAAGAAAATACATCTTATAACCATTAAAATATTATTATGGATTTCTACGGTGGCCGAGAGAGCTCAACGTGCTGCAAACTTCAGAAAACACATGCAAACAGAAAAAAAACGCCAACAACTTAATCAGTTTGACAACACAGGCGCTGCAAACACTCGAACATGCTACAAATAGCACAGACCACAACGGAAATGTTTCAGTGGGACCTCAAAATGTAACAAACCCATTTGAGAGTGTACAAAAGTGTACAAAGTAATATAGCATTAAAATAATGTCTCACGGTGTAATTTGTCAGAATTGTCTAATAATATCCAAAAGACCGTATGATCAGGTTGTTAAAATAAACACAAAAAAACTCCTTTTAGTTCAGCTACAACACCTCTGCTTCGACCAAAAGCCACGGAACAAGTAATCAGGTCCCAGATAGGTCACTTTTTTGAGGTCCCCGTGAAACATTTCCGTTGTGGTCCGTGCTATTAGCAGCGCGTTCCTGTATCTGCAGTGAGAATTTGCATGTGTTTTCTTAAGTTTGCAGTGCGTTTAGCTCTCTCGGCCACCGTAGATTTACATTTTAGCATACCTTCTTGATATCCCTGCATTTCCATGAACAAGTACCTTTCCTGCAAGACATTACACAAATTGGATGAGATACAGTAAGTAAATAAAATTAATTCATTTCCACAATGAAAATCCATTTTCTTTTTAAATGTAATTTTTACCCAGGACCAGAACAGAGAAAGTGCTATATTTATAGAGATCAATATGGAGAAACATTTATTACCCCCCGTCTCTAAACATCCATCAATAAATTCTTTAGTCTATAAAAGAGAAAAACAGGTTATTATAATTTAGATAAAAGAATTGCTCACCAAAAATATAGAAATGATCTAAATTTTAAAGGACAAATGGTCAGCTTACCATTGGGAAATACCTAATAATATTTTCCACAGGGTTATCTGCTATATCTAAAACAAGGTACCTATAAATAAGTGAAAATTACCAGTTAGAAATAGTGCAGAAATATACTGAATGTGCCACAAAGAACAAAACAGAAAAATACCTAAATGTGTGGGGAAAGTTTGGCTTTATAAAGTTGGCCTCAATGTCTTGTCTGACACATACAATGTGAGTTATCCCCTGCTTCTCCAGCATTGAGAGCTGAAAAAGATGATAAATTATTACAGAAAATCTCAGGCATAGATAATTTTCATCATGATGCACGAGAACAGATCATATATATACACTACCTTACTCTTCATAGCAGCTGAATAGGGGCCAAGAAACAAGCCTGGGAGGATTTCCTAAACAATTACATACAGCAGTTTTAGTAAAAATGATCGTTTGTTGAGAATGAGAAATTCTGACTCAATTATAAGGTATACATAAAAAATAATAATAATAATTAAAAATCAATGTCTACTAAAAGTCTGCACTAACACAACAATGGGCAAGTATTTATGCGCAAAAGCCATAACAACAATAAACAATGTGCAAAGTTTATTTGCATTATCACTCACCTGCATCTCTCTTCTCATGGGATATGCCCAGTCCTGGAGAAATGGGATTACAAAATTTGATCAGTTTTTACAAGCATTCTTACAGTAACAGTATTCCCTCACCTATTGAATAATAAACTGCAGCACAACACAGTACCTGTTATCAGCATCTACGTACATATGATCAAAAGTAGACAGATTATTGGTTTGACAGACGTTTATAAACAATATTTACTTTTCCCCACTTATTCAGTTCTATAATAATAGTGTTCAACTTGATGGACTGAAGTCGTGTAAATTATTAAGATCCTTTTGTCTGTTTGGACTGTTTTTGACGGCACCTATTCACTGCATTGAGGATGCATTAATGAGCAAGTGACATGATGCTAAAATTATTAAAATCCGTTCTGATTAAGAAACAAACTAATCTTCGATGATCTGAGTGTGAGTAAACTATCAGCAAATGTTCATTTTTGGATGAACTATTCCTTTAAGTTAAAAATCTTTTTGTTTACTATATTCAATATGATCATCGTAAACCAGGTTAGTGATGGATGGTGTATTTGCAAACAAATCTAAAAGCATAAATAAAAGCGCTTATAGGACTTACCGGGTTATTCACATATTATCCTCAGTATCATACTAAACACTACCCATACTATTTTTACTTCCTGACTGCGCTTGATGTCTTTTGCAATGAGATATGCATGACTTTGACTTCTGAGTTGTTGTTTTTCTACTACACTGCTACTGGGCGCACAGGCTAACTGCTCCGATCAACGATTTAATTGAAGAGCTTTATTATATATTACATATATCAGCTCAAGCCTCTGTATTTATTCTTGCTTTTACACAAACTAGTCAAACATGTACTGCTTTGAAACAGATATTTTGAAGAAAAGCTGTAAGCCAGCAGTTGTTAGCACTGCGCTAATATGTTTATAACATACCAGCTGCTCTTCTTTGGCGGCGGGCAGGGACGGGAACTGGAGTTTATTCCCTTCGTCCATGCTGCGAGCGGTATTCCAGCTTTCAATACGTTCAAGTCACCTTTTATGGATTGAATATAAAGACGAACTAAGTGCAAATAAAGTATAGTTTGTGGAGGAGCTCCGCACTATCGCGCGCCATGCTGCTTCCACCCAGGGCGGTCACGTGACACGACAGCGCCATACGTCTGGCAGGGGCGGGGTCATGGGATGTCCGTCAACGATCATAATGCAATAAGCTTGAGTTTTGTCATCTGCTGACATTACATTAACACAATATTCAGTGATAGTACAGCTCAAGGATTGTAGAAACTATTACTGCATTAAAATTTTCAACAACATAAAATTTTAAAATTTTAAACACACATTTTTAAGTTTTTAAGCATTTTAAAATCACCAAATGTCAAACTTTTTCTTAGAACACCATATATTTATTTTTTATTACATTTTTTTCACCTTGTTTGATATATTAGTGATAGGCTAGTTTTCCTTAAAGTGTATATATTTTTGTTTATATAGAAAATTATATCTTATCAAACAGCTGACATAATTTTTTTGGTGGTAAAACAACTGGGGAATTTAAGTAAAAGCATTAAATAACTTCTAAAATAGGAATTCTTATTTGTAAAAGTACCATTTTTGAAAAAAAAAATGAAAAAAAAACATTCAGTTGACAGACCTTCTGTATTAGCATTTTGCTCAGACTTCAAAACAGGCTGGACCCATTTTAGTGTTAGTATACATATAGGCTAGTGACAGTAGGCTAACTGATTTTTGAATTTGAAGATGTAGTGTATTTAAACTTTATTAAATTTTAAATATTAAATCTTACATACATGTTCATAAATCTTTAAAATTGTTGGACCTCCTATAATTTGACTTATAATTGCTTAAATGTAGCTATATACAGTAGTAGTCAATATTTGAGGTGGATCAAAAAAGTTAATTTAAAGTTTCACTTCAATACCGAGGTTGTATATTGTCATAAAACAAAATTATTACAGCTCTCTTGCATGATAAAAATGTGTTTTAATTTTTAAGTTATCATGTTCATAAGACACAGAATCTAAATAAACCTATGAATAAAATCTAGCTACATAATGTTTATAACCTTATACATTGATAATTCAACTCTATTAGGCCTATATATCAAACACAGCACTGATTAGGCTGTTTGCATATTTAAACCAGTTCCAACAAAAACACAATTTTGGCTACTGGTATTTATTTTATTAAATACAAATGTAACTTTTTACTCAGCATTCTACATTATACATAAAATACAACTATTATCATTTTCATTGTTGTTGTTTTATACAGTATTTACAAGGAAAGAGATTACAAAGTGAGGTCCAGCTCACAATTGTGCACACTTGGGATGCCAGGGATTTTAACACTGGGAATTATAGTCTTATCGATCTTCGGTGGGTGTCGAAGAGTCTGTTTGGACACTGTCCGGGCTCTCAGCACGATACATCAAGTAGTTCAGTCCCTCATTGCTGAGAACAGGAGACAGTCCGATTTCCAGGTCTTCATCTCCATCCACACCAGTGCAGACCTCCTCTTCTGAAGTAACCAGCACATAGTTACCATAAATCTTGTAATAAATCTTTTCTGTTTTATATGAAGAATTTAGAATCATACCATCTTCTTGGTAGGCTTGGTTCACATGACCTGCTGCTCCATTCTGGTTTGCTCTTTTATCTGCCTCATAATCTCTTAGTTTCCTCAGGGTTTCCTCAAGGTACTGAAAGTTTGGCCTCTCACCTGGTTCTTTTCTCCAGCAGCTAATCATCAGATTATACCTGATAAGCAGTAATTATATCTATGTTCACTGAAAGCAAATATTATATATATGTCTTCACATTTAATCAATTTATAACATGTATCTGTTAAAATCATTTACTAATATCACTTACAATCTCTGTGGACACCCTGCTGGTGAAGGCATTCGTGCTCCTGCACTGATATGGCTTAGGACTTCATGGTTGGTGTATGTGGGATACGGCAGCTTTCCTAATGTCATAATCTCCCATAAGAGCACACCAAATGCCCTGAAATGTGCAAATGATAAGAAAATATTATTTGTAGGAATACGTATACGACATGTTAAAAATAAAGATTCTAATAGTTTTTTTTGTTTTTTTTGGTGTGATGCCAAAGAAAAACTATGAATGTTTTACTGAGCAGCAATTTTTTTTTTCATTTTTTATTGTGAACTAATTTTAGAATAATCTAAAAAACATTTTCCAATATAACTAATTCATAAAAAGGTTCCATGGATATTAAAGATTCTTCATTAAACCTATGCACATATTTAATTTATTAGTCTGTACGGCAACAAGAAAACTCATAATACTGACCAGACATCAGAATATTTATTGAAAATCCCATCTGTTAAACTTTCTGGTGACATCCAGCGAACAGGAAGCAGACCTTCACCCTTCTTCCTGTAGTAGTCGTTCTTATACACATCACGGGCCAATCCAAAATCTCCTATTTTAACGACTCTTTCTTGGTCTGTGTAGCTTCTTACTGACACCAGACAGTTCCTTGCAGCAATATCCCTGTGCATATTAAATACATTTTCAGTTAGATACATTTATGCATTTCAGAGGCAAAAAGTTATTTACACTGCATTCAAGGTGTTCATGCATTCCCTGGGAACCTAGGGGAAAAAGTTTGTAAGTTGTTTTGGGTCACCTTCGACTTCCGGTGTATTTTTTTCCCTACTATAGAAGTCAATGGTGCCCAAAACAGCCTGGTTGCAAACTTTCTTCAAAATATCTTCTTTTGTGTTTAGCAGAACAAAGAATCATACATGTGTGGAACTAGTTAAGGGTGACTAAAAAATGGCAGAATTGACATTTTGTGAGATTCCTTTAAAGCCATGACACTGGCATTTAAGCGCATCTTTACCTATGAACAAAGTGCATCTTTTCTAAATAAGCACATCCTGTGGCAACATCCAAACTGATATCCAGGAGGCTGGTGAGGTTCAGTAGCTCCTTGTGGCTCTATGAGACATAAGAATTTGTAAGTACTAGTCAGTAAGAAAAGCGCCTCAAATATTAAAACAACGCCTCACAGCTGTAGGTCGAGCTTCTCTCAAGTAAGAACGAAGGTCTCCTCCTTCCATCAGCTCCAGGATGAGGTAATGTGGCTCGTTTAACAGACACACTCCAAGCAAACGCAGGATGTTAGGATGATTAAACTGGCTGGATAGCAACAAACACAAAAAAACAGCATGATTAATCAGCACCAAAGTAAGTAAAGACTTATCAAATAAATGCATTGCCTTTTGCTCTAGGCCAGGGGGCCTCATCATCTTTTGTTTTGCCCCATTGTTCCCTATTATAATCATATTTTTAGTGCGATGCTGAAATCAAACATGTATTTTACCTCATCAAATAAGCTTCTTTTAAGAATTCAGTTTTCTCATAGTCACTGGCATCTTGTCGCAGTGTCTGTGAAGAGACAGGTTTGTGAAACATTTTATAATCACGATCTGTTACTGTTGGAACAGCATATAGTCACTGTCGAGGTATCAGAGAAATTACTAATACTAGTACAGAATACTAATATTATTAGTATACAGGCTTTATAGCCTACCTTGACAGCCACTATCCTCTCCGGCACAACATCAGTAATTTGGCTGCCAACTGTAACTCCCTCATAAACTTCTCCAAAAGCACCGCTACCCAACAACCTCTGAAGCTTCAGACAGTCTCTAGGAAACACAGGAAGTGACTCGATCTCTCTTTGGGCGGGTATGTTACTGGGAAATATGGGAAAGTTATTTAAACATTAACACTTTTTGTGGTTTATAGATGCAATAAAATCACATTGAAATAAAGCATTCGCACCTGATAGCATTGCAAGCATTCCCGAGACCAACTAAACCTCGAATATACTCCAGCTCTACATCTGGATGGAAGTGTGCTCCTGTTTGTGTAACTGTCCCATGATCCTTTTTCTTATGTCGTCTGTGCCAAACTGCTTCAGATTTTAGTATGAAGATGAAACAGAATTTTAAAAAAGTGAATTGTGTCATTTGTGTACTTACCGACTGCGGCGAGGATGAGAATAATCAGTGTAATACAGGCAGCGACCGATACAATCACAATAATCAATGTCATGTCAGAGTCTAATGAAGAACCTGATGGGTGACAGCCAGAGAGCAAATAAAAGAGTAGCTGAGATAGAAAATATGCTGAAAAAGTACTCACCCGCAACCATCTAAGATGTAGATAAGTTCATAGACTTCATCATTGACTAACAGATTTGCAGAAATGTAGCCTTTCATCACTTGCTCAACAATGGATCCTCTGCAGTGAATGGGTGCCGTCAGAATGAGAGTCCAAACATCTGATAAAAACATCACAATAATCCACAAGTAATACACATGACTCTAGTCAATCAATTAATATCTTGTGTTACATGTTTGTATGAAAATAAAATTTTAATTGGTATGTTTTAACTTCAAACTATAATTTTTAGACAAAATATGAGTCAATCATTTATGGCAATGCACTGAATCATTGCTTGATTTGTACAATTTTTTCTCCTGGTTCAGACAAGACAACCTTTTCACTGGAAATCAAACTATTATGTGAATTATTGTGATGTTTTTTCCCAGCTTTTCTGGCTCATTCTGACGGCACCCATTCACTACAGAGGCTCCATTGTTGAGCAAGTGATGAAATGCTACATTTCTGCAAATAAACTCATCTATTCCTTGGATTAATAAATAAAATACACAAAGAGCTAAACAGTACAAGTATATTAAAATTTAAATTGTAGTTTTACAAAATCAGCTACTTTTCATGTTTGTTATATTTATAATTAAAGATTAATGCAGGATTCTTACCTGGAGTAATCAAAGTTGTTTGTGTTGATTCCCCTTTACCCCAGTACGAAAAAGGGGTTATGGTGATGTTTAATTCGTTTCCTGGTTTGAATCTTGTGATATTCATGACAGTTTTAGAAAATGTATTAAGGGGATGACAATATCTGGTGGGGAACTGTAGAAATATGTTGGAAATACATCATCAGTGTTTTTCTTTGACCAAAAATCTGTCAAAATGCCATTTTTTTAACTTAAAGTGGATTTACATTCTCTAGTTTAAAATAATCGTAAAAAAAGATGTACATTCGGAAACTGTTCTACATTTCTCCGCAGTTCCTGAGACACCACACAATAAAGCACTGTCCCGTAGTCAATATTGCTGGATTCCCAGTGTATCTGGATAAATGTGGCATTCCCTCCAAGAACAATTTTAGAAACTGCAGGTGGAATAACTACAGGAGGAGATATGAATCCCTCTGGAAATCAAACACAAAAACACATACTAAAATATTATGACTTATTCTGTACACTTGCTAGAATAAGTTCATAGAGCAGTATAAAATATAAAAGTGCTGACCTGGAAGAGGTTTCAGCATTCGCTGTACAACAGAAAAAGCTGCCAGTGTTTTGTTGGAAGACATAAGGACACTGGTGTTTTGCTTCAACTCCTGAATCCTGAGCTGTTTGTTCTCATCCAACCAAACAAGTCGTCCGCTGTAGTAGCCCACCTGATGATCTGTGATTTGAGATGTTGTCCATCTTGCAAATTCTACAACTTTAGACTTCTGCATCCTTTACAGGTTGATAGAGTTTATGCAAATCATTAATAAAACAATTGTTCAGTAAGAAAATGTTATTACAAGCCAAAATGAGATACCTGTCACCACTGATGTTCACGCTGTAAAGATTTATAAGGGAGCCATCCTGTACCAGCCAATACAGGGTTCCTTCAATCATGTTCAGTGTGATACCAGCAACCTATAATCAGAGTGTGTGAAATAAAACAATAAGAGATGTTTCTTAGACCTCAAATCAGCAGGTTAGAATCTGATAATAATGAATAATGATGCAGAAAACATTTGACATCACAGGAATAAGTAACATTTTAAAACACCCAAAGCTTTGAAATGTAGTGCATTTGATGTTTTATGTGCATATTTATGTCCTCACCTCTCTCCCAGAGAACACACTCAGTTTTTCCAGGAGTTGGTAGCTATCTCCATCCAATCTACAGCCTGCTACTGATGTTTCAGTGGTCCAGTAGATGGCAGCATTCAATGAATCAATCACCAAACTGAGAATCTTCTGCTCTGCTTGGAGAAATATCTCAACCCCATGACCAGAAACAGACCCTCGGCATATCTGATAAGAGATGCAAGATATCTCACAATAAGTTGCTAGTGCCATGTAGTCAAAAAAGTCAATAAAATATTAGTAGCTTCTTTTTATTATGTTGGTCAGTTTTCATTCATTCAAGCATTATCTAATATAAAACATACTTGATTTGTGTTGCAGCTCCAGTATAGATACTGTCCCAGCCAGTCAAAGGCCAATGCTTCAGCATTCATGACTGACGGCATTGTCATCACAATCAACGACTGATCACCCAGATCAATCCAGTTAATGTGACCCGAACTGTTAGTCCAGTAGATCGTGGAACTATACCAGTCTATATCTGTTCATGAAGAAAGAAAAACACGCTATATACCTTGTTATACAGTAAGACGCATTGTAAAAATATTCAATCAGATGTAAAATTATGTTACAGCTTTATTTTTATCATTATTAGTTTTGCATTATATAACTAAAATATCAAAGCAAGTGCAATGCATTTTAAAGAAATCATTGAACTAGTGCTTAGTAATTTATTTATTCATTCTTTTTTTTTTTAAATAAATGAATACCTTTATTCAACATGGATGCATTAACAACACATGATTTTACAAAAGATTTCTATTTCACATTAAATTAATTAAATTTTAAAATATTGCACTGTTGTCTAGATTTGCACTACTTTTTCTGATTTGCACTCAATACCACATGCCCTTACTTCAATATTGTATATTGTATTGCCTTCTTGTTATATGTATAATTGTATTTAATTAAATTTTTACTTTTACATTTTTGTACTTGCATTTTTAACACTCTCTTTGTATTTAAATGTTTATCTGCTATCCAGCAAGGGTTTGAGAGTAAC
>JAUCNO010001129.1:1737852-1755969 GCA_032353835.1 Enteromius viviparus | reverse complement strand
CACTTCATATTTGTGATGATATGACAAACGCTCAGCGCGTGCGATCTGGCTCTGCGCCAGCAAAAGCGCGAGAGCAGATTTGAATTCAGCAGTTGATGATGTCATGCACTGAACGTTCTAATCACACCGGTGTGATCGTACGCTCCAGTGACCAGCCAAGCCTGATCACACCGGTGTGATCGTACGTGTGAAAGGGTTAAGCTATGCGTGGCATTGCATTGTTCTTCTGGGTGGAATTCCAGGCTTTTACATAACAAGGTAACAAAAATTCGTTTTATTACGGAAAACAATGTGTCGTATTAACGAGAGAACATGTGTGGCAGCAATGCGTCACCGTAGAATCCCTATTGCCAATTTACTATGCTCATGTGGACACGCAATTCAGCACCACATCAAACGAACAGCGACCGATCAAACAAATTTTAAAAATCGCGAATGGCAGAGAGATTACTCAAAATGTTAGGCTAATTAAATACATTAAAAATATGACATTTTTGAACAAATAACCATCCACGATTAGCTAAACTCGGAGAACTGTAAAATACAAAAGACTTTAGCAATTTTCCCTTAAAAATATTTTATATGGACAAACTGATATATGTGCACTAAATAATACAAACAAATTACAAATAATAATATGAAAGGTCAATTGGACAGTTGGGCTACATTGGCCTAATGGGGTTATTTTAGGCAAACATGAGTAAACATGCCTAAAGAGATGTGCCCCGTTTGACAAATAAGATAATTTAATACCAGGCTAAACAACATACAGTTACCTGAATTATGGAGAGAAAACAGAACTGTATAAGGCCTTTGTCGGTTTCATCGCCTGTGAAATCACCAGTTGATTGCAGTTCTTTAAACATATCCATCCAGTAAGCTGCGTTTTGTCGTCTGTAGATAGCCCACCAACTTTCTATTCTCTGGTTTGCTTGGCTTGTTCCCTGAAAGACACACGGTCCATGCACAGTTCCCGTCGAGTCTTCACGAAGAAACTCTTGTAGCCTGTTGACGTGGACATTTTCAGTACCAAAATCGGATCGCATTATTTGAGGGCAACCACTTCTTTCAGCAACAGCACGGAAATAATACCCAGCAATTACTCTGGGATTGTTATTGGTGAAGTAGGCTTGCATCCAGATGATGTGTCGCGAAAATCCATCAATGCAGCCGTTAATTGCTATGCCATACGGCTTTAGTTTGTCGTATGAGTCAATGTGCCATAGATAGTTAGGGCCTGGTACTCCATAATGTCGCCTCCGCAACCTTCTCCCTCTTCTTTCCTCCACACCTAATGGATCCAGACTTATCTGTATCTCTCTAACCATTGCTCTGGTCAGCCGCAATCCATTTAAACGGCATCTTTCGTGCATCATTCGGTAGCCATGCAGACGTCCTGGTCCATTCAGTTGGCTGGAAATGAAATTGACTACATGTTCTGGGTCGCTATATTGTCTTCGACGATAAAGTTGCAGACCTGCCAGCCTCCTTCTCAAGTGTCGAACACTTATGTGTAAGTTGTCAATGACTGACAGACACAGAGCGTTTTCAGTTTGAGTAAGTCCCTGATCAAAGTAAAAGCGAATACGATCATCCATAATGCAGCGATAATGCTGCCTGGTGTTCTTATGCCGGGCACGCAAAGAAAATTAGGTCGTGATCACGAGAAAACAACTTTTGTTATGTCGAGATAACGAGAAAATAAGTCGTGATCACGAGAAAACAACTTTTGTTATGTCGAGATAACGAGAAAATAAGTTGTGATCACGAGAAAACAAGATGGAAAAAAAATTATAATACATGGCCGCTTAGAACTTCCGTAATATTCATATAATTTCTATTATAAATACATATATAAAATATATTAACACAACCTATTTTTCTGAAATATATACATGTATGTGTGTGTTTATATATATATACACACACACATATAATAAATATACACAGCACACATACTGTACATATATTATGCACACAAAAACCTTTATTTTAGATGCGATTAATCGTTTGACAGCACTACTAAAAATGATCTATTATTGCAATAATCAGCATGGGACATGTGTCATTATGCTGAAAATAAATAAATGACAATGCCACAGCAAAACTGAAATGTAATCATTTCCGAAAAAGCCCTATATTAGAGATATGAAAATTAGAAATATGAAATCAACTGCATGCAACATGCCATTGCAATCATTTTGACTGCTGTCTTCCATTGAACTTCATCATCAGTTTTATGCAAGTAAAATACATTAATTCAGATCCGCTCAGCAGCATTTCCTGAACTACCCCAGGATACCCTAAATGAGAGAAGTAAGAGATTTAATTCAAACTGCTAATCCACTAAAAGAATAATGTTTTTAATCTTCATTCGATTTAATACATTAAAAAGAGATGAAGCCTAAGATAAAGAAATAACAAAGAAAATTCTTGCAAAAGAAATGAAGAGCAAATGGTGAGCAAATCTCAGCATGCAGCAAATGGTGGGCCGAAAATAGATACTGAGGCAATAAAATGAGGGCAAAACAAGAGGAGAGTGTTTCATGGCAGACTTCAGTGCCTGGACTACACTGCATTTGAATTCACACGCAGATTTGTCTCAACAAACTGTTGAGGGACTTAAAATCCAGGATTATTCAAGGTTGAGGAACCACACTGGAGTTGGTTTTAAAACCAATCTGTAACCTCCCTACAGACCAAAGTGTGTTCGCCTTGATGAACTATGAAAGAATAATAAGACACAGAGCCTTCATTGCTTTGGGTTGTACATACATGGAAATTGTAGCTGATAATTATTATTTTTTTATGATAACATGCAGATTTTATAGAATTAATTTAAATAATGAACTTTTGTAATTATTGTTTTAAAAATCACTGCTATAATAAACTATAGTAGGAATATTTACTTCAAAATCAGGTATCAAAACAATCAATCAATTAAAAATGTAATTTAATAAAGCATTTATTCAAATTAATCAGTTAAATTATATTGAAAAAATGCCACAAATAAAGATAATTATAAGACAATAATTTATTATGGCAGACAAAAGCAATAAACATATATTACAAACTGTTGCCACCACTGGGTCAATATATTATATATTTTATTTCATATTTTTGACTATTTAAGCCTATCGCTGGCAATCCATTTTAAAACCCATCTGTCTGAACATGACATAATGATTCATTGTGATTTTTTTTATATTATTAATTGTGTTCTTTAAATATCATTAATCATATTAGAAGAAGGTGTTATTTTGAATCTGTATGACCAGCAGATCGATAACTGTTTAGTAACCTAACACAGAACAAAAAGTTTAAACTGAAAAACGAAAACAAAAAAACACTATGCTAATACAGTCTGCTCATGTCAGCTGGATGCCCAAAACAAAATGCTAATTTTTGCCAATATTGATATACAGTATAGATCCCTACAGTATATTTACATGAGATCAAGGGCAGTGACCTGAGGAAGCACTAAATATAGACAACGAACATCAAGGGATGCTGACAGATGTCTGACACAGCAACTTTTAGAGGCTCTTGACATAAGTGACAGTGACGGGACTCTAGAGAGACAGACTACAGGAGGCAGGCTGTCACGTTACAGAAAGTGCCAAACATGCAGAGCATCATGGTAAATGAGGATGCACACTCTAGACTCTAGAGACTGTGTGTATTTTGCTTAAAAACCTTGACTAAGTATCTAGAATTTTCAGTCACACCAAGTGTTCTTGATATTAAACAAAGCCAGAAAAGCCTTGACAGCATCAGAATTTCAAAAAGAATATCACATCAATCTAAAGCAAATGGAAAATGAAAGAAGTTGACAGATAAGTGGCTGACAGTTACTCAAATAAGAATCACAGCTATGGGACTATCAGAAGTCATACTATTCTAAATTAATATATTCAAAGAGACATTTAATGGAAAACATGAAATTCCCTGCTCTTTTAATATGAAAAATACTAATATGCTAAAAAAGCAGTTCTGACAGACTTAGTTTTAAATAAAGCTGCAAAAATGAATCATGATATTTGGTGTCCCATTAATGTGCACCTATTTTGGATTTTGAAAATGACCTTTCATGTAGTGTGTATCACATCTTTAAGTGAATGAAAACATCCTGCAAAGTAAATCTGAAAGAGCACTGTGTATAAACTTATTGTCTCAAAAGAAAGAGTCAACTCTGAATCATTAAAAAGAGTCATTTTTGAAACAAATCCCAAGTCATTCATGTTGACATCAACATGAAACATAAGCATATTGCCCGCTCACTTGTTAGTCTGTTCGTGTTGGTCTGAATGAAAATGCTAATTCATTCTTTGCCACTAGGTGCAGCTTTTGGAGCAGTAAAAATAGCGGTTTCTACGGTAATGCTGTAAACAAAGAAGCACTGCGCTCACAAATTATAAAAAAAAAAAAAGTGAAACCAAAACCATAATATGAAACCTTTCATTTCCCATAATAGGGCTAATTTAACATTTAATCATTAGAGTGTATTTGACCATATATATTAGATATTGAGCTATTTATTTTGCTCTAATGAAAGATCCAGATACAGAGAAATTCTTATTATAAATACATTTGTTTGCTGCTTTTTTTTAAAAATCAAATACTTGTTTTGATTTACATGTTTGTTTACTACATTAAAAATTTGTATGGTAACATTTTTTATTGTTTTTTAAAAAAAATTTATAGTTTAAAAAAAAAGTGCTCTTCAGGCAAAAAAGTTTTTTTTTACAATAGCATAGAATACAATAAATTTTTGGATTTACTTTTCAAATTTACATTTTTTTGTGTGATTTTAACAAACATTTGCTTCTTTTAACCGATGTTGGTTTTGTTTGGTTACATAATTTCTCCTTACAAATATTTTTTTTGCTATACACCTGCATGTTTTTCAAATGCAACTGTTTATCCTACAAGCAAACCATAGAAAAAGTAGCATAGAATACAATAAATCTTTGTTTTTACATTTCTGTTTTACAAACATTTCATTTCCTATATTTTTTTTTTTTTCAAACATTTGCTTTCTTTTTTATCAATCTTTGTTTGGTTCATGCTGGTAAATGTTACAAAAATGTAGAATACAAAAATGTGGACAACAGGTATAAATGACAAAATGTCACCTCTGTGACCTTCTGTTACCTGTTCCAGGAGGTCCTCCACCTTCCTCTGCCAGCTCTCCCTGGCTGCCATCATCTCCAGGTCTCTCTGCTGGGAAAGTTGTGTCAGGGCCAGCTGTTTCTCCGCCTGATTCTCAGCTGTGATTTCTTCCCGAAGACCCTTCAGCTCAGCCCTGAGAGGAAACAGAGAAACAGAGGGTGAAACTGACAGGGTGAAACAGATACAAGGACGCATTACTTAAGAAGCATGGAAGTGACTCTGAAAGTGAGATATTAAAATGTTAATAGGAACGACACAGATGTCTCTGTAACCTTCAGCTCCCTGTATACTGTATGCTGCTGTACCTCTGTGAAGATTAGATGTTAACCTAATACTTGTAATTAGCATATTTTAATCCAAATGCATGCCCGTGTAAGAGGATTTGTCAAAGGCTTTGATGCAGGACAGGTTGCACCTATTTTAGAGCCTTTTTAGGGCCCTAGCACCACAGTGCGAGGACCTTCTTGGAATTGCTATGTTTATTATTATTATTATTATTATTCTCTGAAATGAATCGTGGCCTAAACATGGCCTTAACATGCTCGAAGTCACCGAACTTTGCACATGCACCAGAACTGGTGAAAATGTACATCTGATATGGGTTTCAGTAGTGGGTGTGGCAAAATGGCTTGACAGTGCCACCTATACCTATATGTATGAAATTCGGTACACACATTTAACACACCAATACCTCCAAAAACGTCTCTTGGAGCTAAATCCATAACCCAACAAGAAGCATTTACATGCCCATATTCAGTTATAGTCATAGAGCCACCTGCTGACAATAGGGAGTGACATGTTAAACTCTGATGAACTACTCCTAAATATTTAATGACATCAACATAACATTTGGTCAGTCTAATCTAAATGCCTTTGGGATGGTAAATTGCAAAAGTCTTGACTTTTCGCTAAAGGGCGTGTCCGTGGTGGAGTCACAAATTTTGATGTCTCGCCAAGGGAACAGAAGCTGCCGAATCTCAGCCATAAAATGTCTGATCTGCCCTAAACTTCACACGTTTGATAAGAGTCCTGGCTTGAACACATCTGAAGGCCAATATTCCATTATAATCATAGCGCCACCAGCTGGCAACGGCCAATACCTTGTTTACTCTAACTTCAACATGCAATGTCCAATCTGCACCAAACTTCAGATATTTAGCAAGAGTCCTTGCCTGAAGGCATATAATGGCCAATATTCAGATATAATCATAACGCCACATGTTGATAACAGGATATGTTGTGCTTTTCTCTAACTCAAGCAAACTATGTTCAATCTGCATCAAACTTAATTTTGTTTGATAAATGTACTGCTCTGAAGACATCTACATAACAACACTCAGTTATAGACGTAGTGCCATCAGGTGGCATATTATTTCTTTATTTGGCTCTTTAAATGCATATTGTTCACTGTTGCCTGTCTTCCTGAAGCCACAGGAGGAGTGCCCGGGTGTGTGGGCCCTTTCATTGCTGCTAGCAGCTTTTTATTATTATTATTATTATTATCTGAAATGAATCAAAGTTTTGAGGGCCTAAATATGCTCGAAAAGTCACAAAACTTTGCACACACCCCAGAAGTGGTAAAAAATTAACAGCTGATAAGTGTTTCAGAGGTGGGTGTGCCAAAATGGCTCCACAGGGCCCCCACTTTCCAAAGTGTGCACCTTGAACTATGTACATGTCACGTACATGCATAAAAATCGGTCACACATTTAACATTTGGAGCAAAATCCCAAACCCAACAGGAAGTCCGTTATTTTTAATATACTCAGCAGGTCATTTTTGCCATTTTCATACGATATACTACTCCCAGAGATTTATTCATATCAAAATGAAATTTGGTCAATGTAAACTAAAGGCCTTTGCGATGTTAAATTGCTAAGATCTAGAAAGTACGTTGACGTGTCCGTGTTGGCCTGGCGAAATTTGATATATCGCAATGAAAAAAGGAAGTTGTTATAACTCAACCAAACAATGTCTGATCCGACCCAAACTTCACATGTTTGATTAGACTCCTGGCCTGAACAGATCTACATGCTCATATTCAGTTATAGTCATAGCGCCACCTGCTGACAACAGTAAGTGACACGTTTAACTCTCTAACAATCTACTCATAGAAATTTCATGACATCAAGTTTTTATTTCCTCAGTCTAATCTAAAGGCCTTTGTAAAGGTAAATTGCGAAGATTTATCGTTTAAGGGGCGTGTCCGTGGCGGCGTAGCAAAGTTCGATGTCTCACCAGGGGAATAGAAGTTACTTTATCTCAGACATAAAAAGTCCAATCTGCTCCAAACTTCACGTATTTCATGAGAGTCCTTGACTGAAAGCATCTAAAGGCTAATATTCACATGTAATAATAGCGCCACCTGTTGAAAACAGGATATGTCATGCTTTAATCTAACTCAGGCACATCATGTTCAATCTGCACCAAACTTGATCTGTGTGATAAATGTACATGTCTAAAGACATCTACATGCCAATGTTCAGTTATAGATGTAGCGCCACCAGCTGGCAGCAGGAAGTTTTGCACAAAACACAAAAATGTTTTTACATATTATTTCTATATTTGTTTTTTAAAATGCATATTGCTCACTGTTTAATGTCTTCCTGAAACCATAGGAGGTGGTGAGCCCGGTGCGAGGGCCTTTTCAACACTGCTTGCAGCTTTAATTTAGTTTTGATTTGCCATGTGCACTCTCTAAAAACCAAACACTGTGTAAAGTCACAGTTTATTCAATTTAATGCGCTGTGCACCGACAAATCTTACTCTGTTTTTAGCCTTGTCTTCTCTACAGTAATGCATGACTCATATGTTTTGTGCAGCACCTCAGAGCATCGGTCCATTTGAGATCCAGCTCCTCTGTGATTTTGTCCGTTTTCTGTTTTTCCTCTGTTTTGATAGCGATGACCCTGGCTTCATGTTGCTGTTTCTGGGTTTCTATCTCCTCCTGTGAGCAGATAATGACTCATCATGGGAAAAGCAAGGAGAGAGCAGTTTCCAGTAGAGCTGATTATACAAATGTCGTCTTTACACATGCAAGCTCTTCCTGCACTACGCAGGCTTTAGCGCAGAACAAAAGCGGTGTCTTAAAAATTGAATGAGGCTTAATTTTTCTTTTAACATCTCTGCCACGCTCCATTATCCGTTTCCTATTGCAGTGATTGCCACGCTGAATTCCTGCTTCTCCCTCTAAACGATGAGATGCGTCAGTAGTTTTCACGCTTCTAAAAGCGTGAAGAACTTGAACATTTTATATCAACATCTCTAAACGCTTCTTCTATTTTTCTATCAGAATGAGAGACTCAAAATGCACATAATTTATAATTAATGGAGTAAAAACAGTGGAGAGATTTACTTGTAGATCTGTGAGCAGGTTGCTCGTCTCCCTCACTCTCGCCCTGGTGGCATCCAGCTCCATGAGAAGCTTTTCCTGGCTGTCTTTAAGACAGGAGATGTGGTTTTCAGCAGTATCTAGATTTTTTTCACTCTCCTTCACAAGATCCTTCAAGTGAGACACCTGAAAAAAGCCACAAGACAAGATAGTCAAACACAAGTGCTGTATAAAATTACACAATGGAAGTTTTTCTTACTATGCAGTAGATTCCCTTACACACAGTTAAATAAAATAATAAACAAAATTTAAAGATATAACTTAAATCAGTTCACAATACAACAATACGTTACATGGTGAAATAAATAAATAAATAAAATTGACTACTCTGGTTTCTTGTTAAATTAAACAATTTTCTAAATGACATTTTTTTTCAGAAAGTAATATATTTTAGTGTAAAAAAACTCTTAAAGAAAACTATATATATATATATATATATATATAGTATACTATAAATATCAATTCATTCATGAAAATTACAAGTTGTCGTATTAGGCTGACATTGGACACATGCAATATTAATATTAGTGTTAAATATAATAACATAAAAAGCTACTGTGGAAAAACATGAAAATAAGGTATTTGAAAAATATAAATTGGCTTATTTCTGGTTTAAGATGGTTAACCAACTCTGTCCAGCTACACTTAAATGATCGACTAGTTCAAAATGAAACACACCAGCTAGTAAAAACAGCTAAAACTGTTTTGAAGCTAAAAAGTTTTTTATTTTTCTAAACAAAAATAAATAGTTCATAGTTTCAACTAAACCTCTTGGTTGGCCATGTTGAGCTTGGTAGTGAGTTCCTCTCGTATCGTCTCGAGTTGCTGTTGCAGGTGGTTTCTCTGCTCTTCCAATGACAGACGCCGGATATCAAACTGTTGTCTCATCCCCTGGGAAAGTAAAAATAAAAATAAAATATTAGAAAAGCCATAGCAGGCCAAAGAAATGAGAAGTGAGGGGTGAAACCAGACAGTAGGACAATCTGCTGCTGACAGATGGAGTCTTTTTCAGTTTAATTACACAGGAGCTGTAAAAGAGCTTTGTTGAGCATAGAGAGGTTTTCAGAAAAATAAAGTGACATGATTGTCATGAGATGACAAGAAGATTAGTCTTAATATTTATATTTGTGAGAGCTATTTTTATGGAGCGCCACAAAAACAGTGGGAATAATATCACTGTGACATTGTCATCACTGCAATGAGAGACGGCTGTTTGCATAATCAACACTACTCAACGAGGAGCAGAAAATCTAATTTGGCATAGCTCTAAGGGTTTCAATAGATGATTTGGGAACAGTGATAATCCACCAGTCGTGTTTAATAGGTCTTAATAATCATATTTTGAATTTGTTTTGCATTAAAACGTTTTACTGTTTTTATTAAACAGAACAACAATCCAAAAAGAACACACAGGAGTAAATATCTAGTGTAAAAAATACTAATACAGCTTATTATAGATCAAAATTCATGTGAACAAATATTCATATTAACTTCAAGGTTTACCCAAAAATTTAAATTGTCCACCTTCAGTCCATTCAAACTACAAATGAGTTTTCATCAAAACAAATTTAGCAGCATTTGCTCACCAATGAAACCTCTGGAGTGAATGGGTGCCGTCGGAATGAGAGTCCAAACATCAGATTAAAAACCTCCACAAGACTATCAGTTAACTTCTTATGAAGTGAGAAGCTGTGTGTTTGTGAGCAAGTTATGTAATGCAAGCTTTCTCCAAGTTCTGTTCTGATGAATCTTGGATGGCCTGAAGGTGAGTACATTTTCATTTTATTTCCAGTTTGGGTAAACTATTCCTTTAAGCACTGAATTCAAGATATATACATATATATTCTTACACTGAGCAACTGGTTCTTCTCTCTCTCAGCGGCATTGCGAGCACTTTCCTGCTGGACTCTGTGTTTCTCCTTGAGTTCTTCTAAGGATTCTGCTTGGCTTTCTTTCAGACAGGACGTTTCCTCATCGTATTTGGCCCGGATACGCGCCAGCTCCATCTCATAGTTCTGCTTTTCCTCACAAAGTGTCTGCCAAAACAGCACAGCTTCATTTACACTTTGTCAAATCTCGATACCTTGTTTCGAATACCATGATAATTGTTTCCAGTTGGCAGTGACTGATGTCAAAATGCGATTTAGCAACAGTTTGTGTACACCATATTTGGAATGCATCATTATATAATCCCAGTCCCAAGAATGTAACCAAATATTTAAGATTGAGAAGGGCTAAATGTTAAAATCAAATAATCTTGTCAATCCATATTTATCATCTAATAAAATGAATAATGGAGGAAATGCATCCTTCTGAATGTCTATGCATCAATATAGTCTTTCACGGCATGGAATAAATATGTAGACTACTGTGATTATTGATTAAATGCATTGTTATTGTTATGTAATGGTTTTTTCTGTTGATGCTGTAACACCTTCAAGTCCCTTTGGTGATCAATAAAGGATGTTAGGACACTTCGGGACATTTGATCACAAATTAAAATAATTATAATAATGTTGTGATTAAATTTTTTTTTTAACATATTTTATTTTTAAAAATTAGTTTGTTCCAGTTGAATGCTGAATTTTCAGCATCATTACTTCATTGTCACATGATCCTTCAGAAATCATTCTAATATGCTGATTTGGTGTTTAAGAAACGTTATTATTATCAGTGTTGAAAATGCTGTTTTATATTTTTGTGGAAATGGTAATACATTTTTTCACTATTCTCAGGATACATGAAAAATCAGAAGAACAGCATTTATGTAATCAAAGTATTACTTACTAACTGCAAACTTTTAAACAGCAGCAAGGCTTTCTGCAACATTTTAAAAATCAATAACTGCTTCCAAACAGGTTTTTTGTCCTGCCTCCGGGCTGCCTACTTTAAAAATAAAGAAAAGGTAAAAAATGACTTACCTTCTCCAAGTTGAGAATCTTCTGATGCTGCTGTTCTTCCAGTGTTTGAATCTGTTTCTGAAGTCTCTCTCTCTCCTCCTCCAGCTGTAGGATCTTCTCCTTCAGGCGGTTCTGCTCAGAGCCCAGATCCCTGATAGTGGCCTCGTGGCTCATTTGGGTCGCTTGAAGAGAGCCTATTTGACCTGTTAATAAATTGCATGGGTATTGTGTTAGATTAACAGTTCCTCAAAAAATAAATATGGTAAATTATTTGTGAACATTTGTGAAGTCAATGGCAAACATAAAAACTATTAAGAATTCAAGCTTAAATTCAGGCAAAACAGAGTTAAATCCATCTCTGCCAAGCTATCACAAACCTGTAACCTCTCTAAAAACCCTCTCACACTGCAGCTTGAGGGATTCAGTGTCATATGCTGAAGAAAAATGTAATTTGGTCATGACATTATTCTCACTGGCTTTGTGAAGGATTTCATTGGCCTGCTGCTGAACTCGATCTCTGCTTCCATCCAGCTCATATTCCGTATCTTTCAGCTGCATCACCCAAATCTCTCCATCCTGTATGGCCTCTTCCAGCTGCTTGTGTAACTCCTGTAAATGAGGAAAAAAATTACTTTTTGAGATGAATTATTATTTGTTGAAAGCATCACACTTCCAAACTCATCTCAATAATGTTAACTTTATTTCATTATTTACTATAAATTCTAATTAACATAATTTAAGTGATGTTGATAAACAAAAATTTCAAGAGGAGCGCATACGAATGATTAGCTAATCAACCTAATTCCGTCCCGTCCAATCAAATCCTCTTACCTTTCCCTTCAATAAGCTCATTTCCTTCCCTTCCATATCTCGTTACACATCCCGCCTCCACCCCTTCTCCACCTTTGCGTCTTTCTACCAAAGGGTGCAAGCGGAGTTCGAGCCGGACGCCGAGCTCAGCCCTCGCTAGGGTTCTAACAACTAGGGCTCTGCGTTCCTCGACCTCCAGGCTCGCCCTCTGGACAGCATGCCAAATACGCCTAAATTGTCATCATAAGAAAGCGCGAACTATTGAAGTACTAGGTAAAAAAGAATTTCTAAGTACCAAAGATATTTTGTGTTTTCTGAATTATTTCGGCCCTATGTACTCTAAATATAATTTTTACACTTAATCACTCATTGCCCAGGAACATGTACATACGCATCATAGGAGGATTTTGTTGCTTTTCTCAACCATCACAAACATTTTCACAACTGCCTGATTTCCGACACAGCTCAGACTATATGTACAGTGTACAAAAGCATTCTGTAATGGAAATCACATCACATTTTAAACATATTGAAATGCATAAACTACCACTTTGGTCTTACTAATGCTAATAGCTTAAATTCTATGTATTCCAAATAAACAGTTAAACACAGTTAAATATTAACTTATCACAGTTTGGAAGTGTCCAATATCTTCTTCCTGTAGGGAACTTTTGTTTAAAAAAAATATTTTAAAGTTGTAATAATATTTCATTACTAAATTTTTTAAATCAAATAATGAGCCTTGGTGAGTATATGACATCTTTCTAAGCCATAAAATAGTCTTACCCAAACTTTTGAATAGCAGTTTTCACTGAAATAGTTTACTTTGTTTATTGTTTAGATTATAAACAATAAAATTCTTAATACTTATGATATATTTACATATTAAGTTGAAATTATGTCTGGGAAAAGGGTAAAACAATAAAATCTACAATAAAAATAATAAAATGAAATTATGTAGACATTTTCAATATGACTGTATTATAACAGGAATAAAAAAGTTCTGACAATAAATAAATATTTATTATTTATAAATAATTAACCTAATAAAAGTGTCTAGAGTTAAAGCAACACCCTTCGATTAAGCTCTGTGTACTGAAAATGTTAAAATCATTACCTTAATTGTGACTTCTGCATTGTTAAGAGACGCCTGCAGTCTGTTGGTCTTGTCTCTGCTTTCTCGCGCCTCGTCCTGAGCTCTGTGGAGTTCAGCGCGGAGTTTACAAAGGGTCCTCTGAAGCGCCGACTCCTGCACCTGAAACTCCTTTCTCAGTTCCACCTCTGTCCTCTTCCAGGCCAGCAAGTTCTCTGTGGTGAGCTGCTGTGTTCGTCTCATAGCCTCCAGCTCGCGCTCATAGAACCCTTGAGCCTTGCTCAGCTTAGCCTCGTATTCCTCCACCAGCCGGACTTTGTCCTGCGTCAGCTGCTCCACACGCTCCATGAGCGACTCCAGCTCCGTACGGTGCAGCTCAGCCAATTTCTCCTGTTCCAGGCTGGAGGACGCACTCTGGTTCTGCTGGCTTTCCAGCAGCTCCTGCACTTCCTGACGGTGGACCGACTTGAGCTCATCCAACGCCCGCCGCTTCTCCTGCTCAAACTGGGCTTGCACTTGACTGAAGGAGCGCAGCTTCTCTTCAAACTCGTGCCGCATCTCCTCCACTTCACGGGACATGGAGACCACACGCTGTGTGTGCTGGGCCTCCGTGCACAGCTGTGTGTCTTCCACGCGCTGCCGGTACATCTCAAACTCGGCCAGAGCTTGGCGCTTCATGTGTTCATGCAGCTCCACGGATTCCTCCAGGGACTGTAGGCGCCGTTTTAGGTCAGCCTCGTCCCCGATTTTGCTCTTGTAGTGAAGAATCTTCTCCCGAGCCTCTGTCAGGATGTGCTGAACCTCGTCATCGTGGGACTCCTTCAAAGACTGGATGGCGTCTTCATGCTCATCGTTTTTTGTGTTAAGGGCATAAATGACCTGTGAGAAACATGGATGCTGCAGAATGAGTTTTTATACAGCTACAAGAAAATTAGAAATCATCTCTAGACAGCCTTTCATTGCATTCCCTATAAAGATCTGTCAGCGTCATCCCTTAAAATCTGTGATTATGCGATCACACACATAGATATTCTAAAAAAAAATTCTCAGCATTTTATTTGTTCATACAATAAAAGTAAAACCACTTTGACTTCCATTGCACATAACAGTTAAAGCATTCATTAAAATATCTTCTATTGTGTTATAGAGCAGACATACAGGTTTAGAAATAAATGAGGGCGAGAAAATGATCCTTTCCGCAGTTGATTAATCACTAATTAACTCAATTGTTTTGTATTACAAGTTTTTGGAAATGTAATATTTAACTATGCAAATAAGACATTGTCTAATTCAATATGCACTGATTTGCATGTATTTCCAGAACAGAAATCTGAATACTTGATTAAGCCAGGTTTAAAATTCTTGTTTGATTTTGTTGACAGTGTTAAAAACACAGGGGACTTTGGATTTCTCTTTTTAACTCTCCATAAATCAGAAAACTATTAGTCGCCACAAATTAAAAAAATAATAATTTGTAGGCATAAAATGTTAAATATAGATCAGATAAATGATATATAAGTGTTAACTTACAATAACACTGGTTGCTTTTTAGCATGCATATTTCTAGTATGTTGGCTGTTTATCACTTAGAAACCACATTTATGTACTTATAAAGTACATTTTAATGCCATAACCTATAACAAACTATGAATGAGCAACAAATAGCAGTTTATTAAGAGAAAACTCTTAGCTAATAGTGAATGTGTGTTCTCTAATCTAAAGAGTAATGACTGAAATCCACAGATGCAAACAGACAAGATACCATAAAATAAATACTTAAATTATATTTTGGACGTTTTCTTTCCACTAGCCTGAAAGAAGTCCAGTTATGGAAGCAAAATGACAAATAAAATCCGAATGCATGAAAAAAAACATTGTTTTGCCCATAGTGCCTTGGCATAGAGCCAAAAATAATCCTCCAATCCCACATGTGTGCACCTTGTGCTCCTCAGAACGGTCTAGTTCAGCCACCAAATCAGACACTGTCTATATACTGTAAGAAAACTGCAACGAACGGGAAAAAAACAACATAAAAGGGAGGAAAAATCATTAAGGATTCATCCGACTAAGGACATAACCTCTTTTGACCTCTGACAGGCATCACAGAGCACTGGCAACCAAAACAGTTTATTTCCACCAACCCTTTCAATATAGTGCAATATTCTCTTAAGCATGATTAGGCAATAAAGATGTACATTTTGCAAGCATACATTCATTTTATGCTGTTTCAATACACTATGTCCACAAATATCTAAATGTGTATATTTAGACTAAATTTTTTATGGTTCATCTTTCTTCCATAATATATATTTAGAGCGCTTAAGGCTCCTGAAAACCAAATCAAATTCCTTGTATTTCTATAAAACTCCTTCTGATCTGGACCAAACTCTTGATTTAATAAACAGTAGTGAGTATTAAAAATTTCATTTTCAAGCCAAGAGTTTTTCCAGCCGAGCATTTCCTAATCATGACTCTCTTTCGTTGTGCTTAAGAGTTGCACATCAAAGCAAGCCTCTTTCACTTGCTGCTCTCACGCTGCTGTTCTCCTTTTCATCTTTAATTGATTCCTTTCTGTCGCATCCATGTTATTAACATACTGTAAGGACGCCCTATTATGCACAACTGTAGTTATGCAAAGTAGCTCTACCTAGTCTAATTAGTGCATTAACACGGTCCGTGCATGTTTCAAAACATAAAACATTTGAATTTAACTAAATTGTTTGGCTGGAGTCAGAGAAACCTCAGGAGTATTTTAATAGCTTGAAAACATACCTACCATTTAATTTTAATATTTATACTCAATGACTTAATATTACGAGAACTTACAAACACACACTTCATAACATGCTCCACAATACTGCTCCATAATACTTTGCATTAATTAGTTTAGTAATTGAGATAATATAGTAATTGTATTAATATTTTGATTACTATATATATATATATATATGCTGTTCTCATTTTTAATTTTAGATACTTTTTATTCATTTAGTTGTATTTTATTTTTTAATATATCATTATAATTTTTTTATTTTAATTTTTTTAATTTTCAATTATTATTTGTGAGCTTTTTATGGACTACACAGCAGCATAATAACTATAATAAAATATTTAAAATATTTATTATATAAACATTTTTTCTTAACTATATACATGCATGTGTTAAAGAAATATACACAGCACAGACATATTTTTATTTTGCATGCAATTAATCTTGATTAACCATTTGACAGCACTGATATATCCCTTTTTTTTTCTTTTTTACAATGTGTTTTTGTTGTATTCAAACAGACCCCAGACAGAAACACTACTGGAATGCATACCAGTCACATTTCTGTGAAATGCATGCCTACTTTTCAGTAAAACTATTAAAAAATTCTGCCTGTTGGATTTTGTTAACATCGAATGAACATATTTAAAGCTTCTGAAAGGTTTTTTAATAGGTTAAATACTGTTTTTGTTTTCACACTTCTAGGTCTGGGATGCCAAACACAAAAACAGTAAACACGCAATCTTGAATCCAAAGCAAAGATTGCTCTCGTGTTGGGCATAAATTACACAACTAAATAAAATCAGAGGTAAAAACTAATAAGGCATATGCACTTTTGATTAGATGTGGATGTTAATAAACTAGACTGATTATTTCTGCATTAAAGTCTGCTTATGTAAGATGCCTGGCTGAATTATATTTGCAGAAATTAATCACAGATTAAATGCATCTAGCAAATCTTGTCTAGGATTATTAACAGATTTTTGCATGGGGAAAAAAACACTGCGGTGCAAAAATTGCAATATGTAGGGCATCATCTCTATGGGGGATAAGGATTAAACATCATGCAGAATCCTGTTTATAGTGTTTTCATTTTTAAAGTTACGATGCTGTTATCAAAATACATGCAATGTTATATGACCTACCTTAGTGAGTTGTGCTATTTTTTTACTCATCTTCAGGTGCAGATCTTGAGTGTATTCCATGGTGAGGGCAGATTCGTAGAGTAAATGGCTGGATGTTGAGGATGGACTGGTGCCTGATCCAGAAGCAGCAGCAGCAGCAGCGGGAGGATTGATGCCCGGAGCAGCGCTGTACGGCGGCTGCCAGCCCGTCCCCGTCGCCATCTTCACGTACTGTCACGATCCCAAATCCCTCGCAAACAGGTTAAGGATGATCCTGCGCCATCAGTATACCGGTCATCCATATGAATTCATGTAAACCCATCATGCTGTTTCTCTGTACGTGGCGAGCTGCGACTGAGCGTTCACCTGACTCTCCACAAAATCAATATTCTTTCTTAGCGTCTGATATTAGCGCTACGTGACAGATGTGGTTGTTATTGGTCTACCTCAGTCAGTCATCAATGGAACCGAATGACAATGAACTAACTGAGCGCAACAATGTAACATTCGAGCATCATCACATTCGCGCACAGTGGCGGATGCGGCGCGAGGAGGAGAGAGAGTTGTAAATGACGTCAGAGCGACAAGGTTACCTCACACACTGCTTTTCTGCTGCAAGTACGTGATGTAAATACAAACGGGCCTATGAATTATCGACCAAACAAAGAGCAACGCGACCTGAGACACATCAGCATAGTTTGCTCATGTCAAGAGTGAGGCGTTGTTAGTTGTGTTTATACAGGAAGCAGTATATACAATACATATTATATATTTTTTATTATAATATTCTGGTGTATTTGAGAAGTATTGTAGCCTGTATAGTTGCGTGTATACAAGCAATAATTTTACACAATGTA
>JAUCNO010001129.1:1702398-1737752 GCA_032353835.1 Enteromius viviparus | reverse complement strand
ATATAAAAGATGTTTTCAGTTATTTCACCTTTTTTTGTTAAGTACATAACTCCACATGTGTTCATTCATAGATTTGAGGCCTTCAGTGAGAATCTACCGATGTAAATGGTCTTGAAAATAAAGAAAACACATTGAATGAGAAGCTGTGTCCAAACTTTTGGCCTGTACTGTAGTTGCTGATACACAGCTTTCTGACATACCTTTCTTCACAGGTGCTGGTTTAGTGATGTTTTTCACTGCATCTCGTTCTGTGTTGTAGAGAAGACAAACAGGTTAAGCTGCATGCAAGTTCTAAAGTCATACTCGGACAAACATAATGCATATTGTACTGTATATACAAAGTACAGAGTTGGTAAAAAGACCATATGATTAAGGCATAAAAATAAATGATACGTAAGCAGCAGAGGCAATCTAATTGAAAGTGTATCACCTCTGTCAGTACTCTACAGTAATATTGCTCTCATTAAATTAGGATTTCATTAAAGCATTAATTGTCTCTGGCAACTCAAACAACAAAAAAAATGATAAAGTAAAATAACAGGATGTATAAGAGAATTACCAGCTTTGATATGAGCTGTCTTAGTAACGTTCCTCAGAGCATCACGATCTAGAAAAGAAAAATCTTTCACTTAGTTCCTGTTTAGTTGTAGTAGATTATGTCTACAATTCATAACCAGCTTGTGTATCTGAGAAGTTTTTATACCTTTTTTTGCTGTTTTCACCTTTTCCTTGAAGACTGTTGGTTTTACTTTTACACCAACTGTCTCCGGCTCTGTAAGAGACAAGCAGCATGTGGTTTAAAGTAAGCTAAGAAATTATTTGTACATATAATTAATGCACTTTTCAAGTATTTTTTCCAACCTGATAATGTCAAAATCCACAATAATTTTAATTCAGACGAAATACCTTTGATTGTTCTGTTGTCCATTCGTAAAAGTGTGATTTGATTTTGAGTGGTCTCCAGATCACTCTTCATTTCACCAATGTCCTTCCTCAGTAAGTCCAGAAGAGACAGTTTTTGGTTGATAGAGTTCAGGAGCTCAAAGTCCAAACCAATAAGGCTGACATCATCTGTGTAGTTTTGAAATTTGGTAATTGAGGCCATTCAGACTCTTATGCACAGATGTTACATAAGATTCAATCATGCAAATGTAACCTTTAATTATTTATCAACACTGTCAAAAACACAGTAATATTAGTACTTTTAATCATATACCACAGGATACTACACAGAGGATTAAATCAATGACATTCACACCTTTCTTTACAGGAGCAGGCTTAACTTTCTCCTTGATGAATTCAGACTCTGAAAAGGAAATTATGTAAAAAATACTTTTCTTTGAATTTTTGTCAAATGTGATTTTCTTTAAATTGGAGGTAAAATATTGCCAACTCTTACCTATTTTACCAGGAGCTGGTTTAGCTTTTTCCTTAATGACCTCAGCCTCTAAAATGTTTATAAAATAACATTTAGAGCAAATAAAAGACTTAATATAGCATGATATAATATTCTGCTTGGGGATAGTGGTAATGTAAACAGTAAATCAAACCTTTCGTAACAGGAGTTGGTTTAGCTTTCTCTTTGACAATTTCCACCTCTAAAATAATAATAGTAATAAAAAGAAACACCTGAAAATTATGACCTGAAAAATTAATGGCTCAACTAAAATAACCTGATTATTTTAAGAAGTTAAAACCTAATTTGCCACACAGGATATCACACTAATAATAGAAGCAGATATCTCATACCTTCCTTTACAGGGGCTGCTTTAGCTTCTTCTTTGATGAATACAGCTTCTGGTTCAGAGATGATTAAAAACATTTATAAAAATGTAAAACACACATATAAGGAAAATCCTCAATTAACATTGGCATTAATCTCACAAAAAAGTACCTTTCTTTGGTGCTGGTTTTGGCTTTTCTTTGGTTATTTTGGGTTCTGTAAAACATGGCAGTAAAACTTTATATAATAAAATAAAGTGCAATTTTGTTACATGAATTTTAAAATGTCAACTATTCAAGTACCTTTTTCTTTAAGAACTGGTTTTGCTTTCTCCTTTGGAACCTCAACTGAAAAGCAGCAACATAAATATTTGTTTCTGAGAAAATTGTGAAATGCTATATGGACACATTCAAATGTGCAAATGTTAAAAGATAAACATAAATTACACAATATATTAATACCTTTCTTTGTAGGTTCTGGCAATGCCTTTTCTATATGAACTTCAGGCTCTATAAAAGAGCAATTTCAAGAGATGAATTACCATATATTGGGAAGCAACATTATTACAGGATGATTTTACTCATCAATAAAAATGACAAAAATTTCAATTCTTTCTTCTCAGGAGCTGGTTTAGTTTTCTCTTTGATAACTTCGGCCTCTAAAATGATAATATGATAATATGAAACATTTAAAGCATGAGTGTTATCTTAAAAAACGACTGTAACCCCAGTTCCTCGAAGGAACGAGACGCCGCGTCCAGCAGATGCTATGGGGAACGCCTCCAGCGTTACAGCTCTAAATGTGTGTGAAATCAAACCAATGGAATGGGCCGACGTCATATTGGAAGCATATGAGCACATGGGATGCAACCGGCATTTAGCTTTTTGACATGCAGCAAAGCCGGCAGGGATGCTGAAGGTGTGGCTGATTAGACGTGGCGTCTCGTTCCTTCGAGGAACTGGGGTTACAGTCGTAACCTGAGATGTTTCTCTTCGGGAACTTGAGCCGCGTCCAGCTGATGTTATGGGGAACGAGATGCCCACGCCCCCCACACTCTCACGGCCCTCCCCAGTGTGTGTGCCTACTCACCAAGCACCGCAGCACCAGGCGTGGCTCTTAGGTCCAAATTATAGAACCGTACAAATGTGTGAGGGGTAGATCACCCCGTTGCCGCACATATCTGCTCCAGAGAGACCCCTGACTGAAGGGCTTTAGAGGCCGCTACCCCAGGCGTTGAGTGAGCTCTGACCCCCAGCCTCAGCAGGAGGCCAGATGACGCGTACGCGGTATTGATAGCATCGACTATCCACCGGCTCACTGTCTGCTTGGTCGCTGCAAGGTCTCAACCTCAGTGCACTTTTGAGGAAACATATAACAAGGGGGTCTTTCCCCACAGTGTGTCCATTTTACTGAGGCATGGCAAGCCGAAATCGCGCCACATAGACCTTCAGTGTGGAGTGGGCAACCCCTGTGGAAAACTTGTTGCAGAAATTCCAGCACTGTACCGATCAAGCAGTTAACTGGATGAGCTAGAGAGTACCAGAGGGGACATTGTGCATTCTCCTTTGATGCAAAGAGGTCCACCTCTGCTGTATAAAATACTCTCCATATCTGCTTCACCGTCTGAGGATGAAGCATCCATTCCCCGGGCCTCGACCCCTGCCTCGAAAGGAAGTCTGCTTCCAAATTTTGATGGCCAGGGATATAGACTGCTCTGAGCAATAGCAGCTTTCCCTCCGCCCACACCAGGATGCGACGAGCCATCCTGTATAAGAGGCGTGATCTCAGCCCCCCCCTGGTGGTTGACATACAAAACCACAGATTTGTTGTCGGTGCACACACCAACACATGCTCTCTCAGGTCCGTGAGGAAGTTCAGTGCCTGAAACACGACCAGCATCTCCAGGCAGTTGATGTGCCAAAGGAGATGGTGACCGCTCATGACCACTCCCCAACCGGTGAGAGATGCTTCCGTCACGAGCGTTACGCGGCGACACGGAGCTCCCCGCACTGGGCCCTGATACAGGAACCTGGGTTCCCTCCACATGTCTAAGGCACGTAACGTTCGACATGATGCTTTGACCATGCGGAGGGGATTTCCCCTCAAGGAAAAGCCCCTATTCTTTAGCCACCACTGTAGGGGTCTCATGTACAGCAGACCAAAAGGTATCACGTTGGATGCCGCTGCCATAAGACCCAACAGCTTCTGGAACTGCTTGACAGTTAGTGACCTGCCCTCTCTTACACCTCAGACTGCCATACGAATTGACTTGATGTGGGCAAGGGTCATACAAGCGTGCATCGCGATCAAATCCTATATCACCCCGAGATAAGTGATTGTCTGTGTTGGTTCCAATACACTCTTTTTGGCATTCAGTCTCAGACCCAGACGTGGCATATGAGCGAGAACGACATCTCGATGTCTCCTCGCCTCCTCCGCTGACTGCACTAATATCAGCCAGTCGTCTATATAATTGAGAATGAGAATGCCCTGAAGTCTCAGCGGCATCAGAGCTGCATTTACACACTTTGTGAACATACGGGGTGAGAGGGAAAACCCGAAGGGGAGAACTCGATATTGGTATGCTTTGCCCCCAAAAGCAAATCTCAGGTATCTCCTGTGCGAAGGATGGATGGACAAGTAAAAATACGCGTCTTTCAGATCTATTGTGACAAACCAATCCTCGGACTTGATTTGTGACACAACCTGCTTCACTGTCAGCATCCTGAATTTCAGTTTCATTACTGAGCGGTTCAGGGGTCTGAGATCTCAGCCCTCCATCCTTCTTTGGAACAATGAAGAACAGGCTGTAGAACCCGGACTGAACTTTGGGGGGAGGGACAGCCTCGATGACCTCCTTCCTCAGTAAGGTGTATACTTCTTGCTCCATCACGAGAGCCTGCTTGGCGCGCACGTGTGTTGGTAATACACCTGCAAAGCGCGGTGGGGGTTTCCCAAACTGATTTCTGTAACCCCCTTCTACAGTTCGGGACCCAATGATCTACATTCGGCAGGAGCTTCCACGCTGCCAGAAAATGTACTAAGGGGGAACCAGCCGCTCGAGGTTGAGAGAGAGGAACTGCTTGGTTGTAATCCTGTAAGCCACCCGTAGATTGCGTCACAGACTGTTCCCCGCGAGTGACTGATGTACTGGCCCTCAGTCCTGCTAAGGTGTTTCTAGAGCCGGGCTGAGACTGAGGTTGGCACACGCTGGAGGCATTCATCCCCCGGATCTTCGGCAGGGTAAATGAAACTACCTCTTGAGGGCGCTGTAGACCAACTGGTGACGTATGCTGAGGCAAAACCCATGTCCGCTGGGTGCTGTCCTCTGAAGCCCTAAGGCAGAGACCTCAGGGCTTCTTTTGAGGGGTCCGCTTAGCCTGAAGCACAACCCTCAAATCCTGCTTCGACTGTGAGGACCCCAGTACGCAGCGAGTTGGAGAACGGCGAGGGAGGAACCGCTGTCTTTTTCTTTAACATCAGACAGGGTTAGCCACAGATGTCTCTCTGTGGTCACTAAAGCTGCCATAGACCGGCCAATAGAACTCGCAGTCTCTTTGGTGGCCCGCAATGAGAGGTCAGCGGTCCTCTTATGATCTTGGATATCATCAGAGCTCACCGTCTCCTTCTAATCCAACTCGCTAAGCAGGTCAGCCTGGTATTCCTGCAACACTGACATTGTATGAGACATGTGGTAGCCTGACCTGCTGCTGAGTACCCCTTCCCAACAAGCGCTGAAGATGTTCTGAGCTGCTTGGAGGAAAGGGACAGAGCCTTCAAGGACGATGCCGCGGCGGGAGACAGATAGCCCGCAAGCGTCTGTCCTATGCGCGGCACCGCCCTATAGCCCTGCTCTTTAACATTACACACATTCCCATAGAAGTCAGTGGATAAGTGGGAGAGCCTGGCTGAATATGGTTTATTCCAGGATCTCGACACCTCGGTGTGGAGATCAGGAAAAAACGGAAGGCTGAGAGCGGGAAGGATCCGCAACATGTGCTTCCTCGGTCCCATGGGCAGTGCCGGACCCCACTGGGGAGGGTGGAGAGATGGACTCGTCCCTCTCCGAATCCTCCATATCAGCGAGATCCTGCTGCGATCCCTAAGAGTGCTTTCTCAGCTCGGCCTCGGCACGAGCAGGTCCATCGCCGCGGGGAGTCACAGTGAAGGCTCCCTTCTCAAAGAGAGCCTTCCTGGATCTAAGTACGCGCACTGAAAGGTTTTTACAGTGAGGGCAATCAGTTCCCTCGAGAGCTGACACCGCGTGCTCTGCACCCAAATCAGCCACGCACGCACATGATCTGTACACAGACTCGTTGTTGCGATCACTTTTCCTAGTGAACTTATAAGTTTTTTCTTTTTTTACTGCTTGGTGAACCGCTAGTATCAGTTTCTTTTTCCACACACACAATCACAGCACGCTTTGCTGAATGGCAAAATGCTAAATGCCGGTTGCATCCCATTTGCTCAATTGTTTCTGACCGGTAACATCACCAATATGACATCGGCCCATTCCATTGGTTTGATTTCACACACATTCAGAGCCGTAATGCTGGAGGCGTTCCCCATAGCGTCTGCTGAACGCGGCTCGAGTTCCTGAAGAGGAACATTGTTTTCCATAAATAAATTGCATTACGTTTCTTTGGTGCTGGCTTTGGTTTTTCTTTGGCTATCTCAGGTGCTGCAAAACATTTCAATTGTTTTAAAATATCAGGTAGATATTTAGGTTTGAATAATGCCCAACAATAAGGTATAATACATTCTTAACCTCATTGGCTTTTTGAAATTTTCAGAAGCAAAAAATATTTTTGTAATTTTTATAAATCTCACCTATTCTTGGTGTCATTTCATGTGTCTTTTCTTTAGCAACTTCAGGCTTTATAAAAAGTATAGTTCAAGAATATACCTATCATCATACAGCAGTTAACAACAGCATATGCAGGATAATTTCACTAATATTCATACCTTTCTTTACACGAGCTGGTTTAACTTTCTCCTTGATGACTTCAGCCTCTGAAATGATGAATATATTTACAGAATAAGAAAACTTTAGTATCATTTCTTTTTAATTCGAGCACATATCAAGCCACAATAATGGTAAAGTTACCTTTCTTTTGAGGGGCTGGTTTAGGTTTCTCCTTGATGACTTCTGAAATTGTCAAAATATAAACATATTCAGAGATGAAAAAACACACATACTAGGATATTAATGCATTCCTCTAAATGGGGCAGTAAGTTTACAAATGACAGCACACATTATTGGGAAAAAAGCTGTTTGAAAAAGACTTGGGGTTTTATGTCAGGGGCTTTTTCTTTAGGACCTTCAGGCTCTATAAAACAGTATTTTTGTATGTGATAATTTTATCAGTGGAAAGTGACAACACATGCAGGATGATTTCATTGATATTCATACCTTTCTTTAAAGGAGCAGGTTTAACTTTCTCCTTGATGACTTCGGCCTCTGAAATGATGAATATATTTACATAATGAAAAAACTTTAGTATCATCATTGGATTTGAGTAAATTTGACAATCGTCTTTAATTTGAGCACATTAAGACACAATATTGGTAACTCATACCTTTCTTTACAGGAGCTGGTTTATCTTTCTCCTTGATGACTTCAGTCTCTGAAATTATGAAAATATTTGCAGAATAAGAAAACTTTAGTATCATTTGTCTTCAATTCGAGCACATATCAAGCCACAATAATGGTAAAGCTTACCTTTCTCTGCAGGAGCTGGTTTAGGTTTCTCCTTGATGACTTCTGAAATTGTCAAAATATAAACTTATAGAATATTAATGCACTCCTCTAAACTGGTCAAAAGGTTTACAAGTTAGCACACATTACTGGGCTATGTTGGGAAAAAAAAAAATTATATATCTTTTTGGGGTTTTATGTCAAGGACATTTTCCTTAGGACCTTTAGACTCTATCAAACAGTAATTTTGCATGTGATCATTTTATCATTATACAGTGGAAAGTGACAACACATGCAGGGTGATTTTACTGATATTCATACCTTTCTTTACAGGAGCTGGTTTAACTTTCTCCTTGATGACTTCGCTCTCTGAAATTATGAAAATATTTACAGAATAAGAAAACTTCAGTATCATTTGTCTTTAATTTGAGCACATATCAAGCCACAATAATGGTAAAGCTTACCTCTCATTTCAGGGGCTGGTTTAGGTTTCTCCTTGACTTCTGAAATTGTCAAAATATAAACTTATTCAGAGATGAAAAACACACATATTAGAATATTAATGCAATCCTCTAAACTGGGTAGAGAGTTTACAAATGACAGCACACATTATTGGGAAAAAAAGTTGTTTAAAAAAAAACTTGAGTTTTTTTGTCAGGGGCTTTACTTTTAGGACCTTCAGGCTCTATAAAACAGTATTTTTGTATGTGATCATTTTATCAGTGGAAAGTGACACTGATATTCATACCTTTCTTTACAGGAGCTGGTTTAACTTTCTCCTTGATTACTTTAGCCTCTGAAATAATGAAAATATTTACAGAATAAGAAAAATTTAGTATCATCATTGGATTTGAGTAAATTTGAGAATCGTCTTTAATTTAAGCACATCAAGACACAATATTGGTAACTCATACCTTTCTTTTCAGGGGCTGGTTTAGGTTTCTCCTTGATGACTTCTGAAATTGTCAAAGTATACACATTCAGAGATTAACAAATACATATAAAACACTATCAATGTACTACACTAAACTGGGCAAAATGTTTACATGGAGCACATTTCAACCTGTGTTGAGAAAAAAAAAATAACCTCTTTTGGGGGTTTGGTAATATTTTTTTGTAATAAGTTTACCAGTATACATTGGTTGATTTCACAAACACACTGATATATTTCACTGATATTCATACCTTTCTTCACATGAGCTGGTTTAACTTTTTCCTTGATGACTTCAGCCTCTAAAAACAGAATAACGCAGAAATATTTAGTGAGTACCATTTTTTATTTTTTTCCCCCCTCATTGATAATGTGATTTAATTATTAACAGTAAATCAAACCTTTCTTCTCCGGGGCTGGTTTTACTTTCTCTTTGACTTCTGCTTCTAAAAGTTTAAAAATACAAACATTTAGAGAAACCAAATACATGTTATACTAATCTGCCAGGGGAAAGTATTTAGAGTATTACTCTAAAATGCCAGGATAAAAAAAAGTTTACATTACTTTTTTAAATGACGTTATGTTTTTGGATTGGAAAATAAGCTCACCTTTTTTGGGTTTTGGTTCAGGAACCTTTTCTTTAGGAGCTTCAGGCTCTGCAAAACAGTATTATTTCATGTGATAATTCAATCATTATACAGAGGAAAGCAACAACATATGCAGAATTATTTCATTTTAATATATTCATACCTTTCTTTACAGGAGCCGGTTTAATTTTCTCCTTGATGATTTCAGCCTCTGAAATTGCAATGATAATATTTAGACTTTGTAAATCTGATTTTAAATTCATCCTTAACACTTTACTGTACCTTTCTTCTCAGGGGCTGGTTTGGTCTTGTCCTTGACTTCAGGCTCTAACATGATGATGATAACATAAAAGCATTAGCATTTACTTAAAACCAGAGACTTTCATGGCTTTATCCTTATGAAAAATGGCAGTACCTTTCTTAGGTGCTGGTTTTGGTTTTTCTTTAGTTATCTCAGGTGCTGCAAAAATGTAGTTTAATTTTTAGATGTTATCTCTAAAGTATCAGCATTGATGTTATAAGTTAATATACAGGGTGGGCCATTTATATGGCTGCACCTTAATAAAATGGCCACCATGGTCACCACCGATCTTGAAAAGTATTCCCCTTTTACATATATTAATGTGCCACAAACAGGAAGTTAATATCACCAACCATTCCCATTTTATTAAAGTGTATCCATATAAATGGCCACCCTGTACAGTAAAGTTGTAAAATATTCTGCAATAAATATTTCTGTAATGCATGCAAAGCAAGCATACAGCATAAACAAGCCATAATTGACTATTTATCTACTACTGTAGATCATTTACTAAATGTGTACCTTTTTCTTTAGGGACTAGTTTCGCCCTTTCCTTTGGAGATTCAACTGAAAGATTTTAGGAGATAAATAAGAATATTTCAAACAAAACCCTTAGAAATTAAAACATAACTTTCAAGTATTCAAAATCACACAGAAAATCACACAAAATACCTCTCTTTGCGGGTTCTGGTGTTGGTTCAAGTGCCTTTTCTTTAGGAACCTCTGGTCCTGTAAAACCAAATGGTTTATTGGGATAAATGGTCATCATACCTTCATCAAATAATCAATATGTGTAGAAGTCCATACCTTTCTTTATAGGAGCTGATTTAACTTTCTTCTCAATCATTTCAGCCTCTACAATGATGACAATATACACTTATTTATGTAATATTTGTATCACATTTTGCTTGAAAAAATGTAAACTGTAAATCAAACCTTTCTTCTTAGGGACAGGTTTAGCTTTCTCTTTGATGACTTTAGCCTCTACAAAACAGAATAGTTTCATAATGTTAACCAGTTAAAGCTTTTTTTTGCTATAAATAGATCACATTTTTGGCTATAAAATCCCTCACCTGGTTTATCTTTTTTCTTGATGACATCAGCTTCTATAATGTTGATAAATAATTGAAACATATTATTAGTCAAATATTGCATAAAAACATTGTTCATTTAATTGTTAACAGTTAACCAAACCTTTCAACTTGGGGACTGCTTTAGCTTTCTCTTTAACAACTCCAGGTTCTATTAAAACACAAAACAGAAGGACACTTTCATCATATCAAACAATTAAGCTATAATTAGACTAACCATATTTCTAATACAAACGTAAAATGCCTTTGAGAAAAACTCACCTTTTTTGAGTTTTAGTTCAGGAGCCTTTTCTTTAACAACTTCAGGCTCTATAAAACAGTATTTTTCCGTGTTTTTTGGTCATTATAATGTCAAAATCAACAATGCAAGATAAAGTGATTGACATCCATACCTTTCTTTGGAGATGCAGGTTTAGCTTTCTCCTTGACTTCAGCCTCTGATAAACAAATGATGATGAAATATTTAGAGAATGTGAAAGATTCTATTTCATATCATTTTTTATTTGAATTTTTTGGCAATATATTAACTTGATTTGTAAGTTTGGATGAAAGCACACATGAAATGAAAGCTTCTACCTTTCTTTTCGGGGGCTGGTTTAGCTTTCTCTTTGATGACTTCAGCTTCTAAAATGTTGCAAAACAATTTCAAATATAACATTTATCTGAGGGATAGTGTAAACACTAATAAATGTAAGTAAGCATACCTTTCTTTGGTGCTGGCTTGGGTTTTTCTTTAATTATCTCAGGTTCTGCAAAACAGAATATTTTAATGTTGAAAAAGAAAAGCTTGAGTTTATCATAATGTTCTAATAAAATCCAAGAGTCCATAAATTCATTTAAGTTTATTTAAATTCATTCAGTCATTTAAGATTCAGACATGTTTTCATCAGTATACATTCATATTCATACCTTTCTTTACAGGGACTGGTTTAATTTTCTCCTTGATGACTTCAGCCTCTATAATAATGTTTTAGCAAATATGTTTAGAGAATGAATTACATTCTGATAATGACAATGAAAACTGAACACATAAAGTAAATCAAACCTTTCTTCACAGGGGCCGGTTTAGCTTTCTCTTTAGTAACTTCAGGCACTGCAAAACAAAACAGAGAAGTTTTGATCATGTCAGATAATGCAGTTAAACGCACATATTTAATCTTATGTTAACAAGCACAATAAATGACTTCATTTAATTTTTGGTGTCACTTGATTGTCCAATGTCTCAATAAAGAATTGTAAGAAGACATCTCAGCTTTTTTGGATTTTGGTTTGGGAGACTTTTCTTTTGCAATAGAAATTTAATTTCTCTTCATCACACAACAGAAAGTTTCATTTAAATGCACCTTTTTTTACAGGAGCTGGCTGAACTTTCTCTTTGATGACTTCAGCCTCTGAAATGGCAATATTTAATGTCGTGTTTATAAAATTTTTTGAAAATTACTTTTGAAGCTAACATAATAACCCTTACCTTTCTTTTCAGGGGCTGGTTTAGCTTTCTCCTTAATGACTGAGGCCTCTGAAATGATGATAATGATAATAAAAAATATTTAGAGCAATCCAATAACATCCTTTTGTGTAATATAAGATTTTGCTTAGAGGAAACTTTTAAATATTAATATAGTAAATCATACCTTTCTTCTCAGGGGCTGGTTTAGCTTTCTCTTTGATGACGTCATCCTCTGAAATATTAATTTCTATTAACTATTTTGCATTAAAAAACTAAAGCTGCTCTTATAAATAAATAATTCGTTTAATACTGTGTGGTTCTGTATGCAGTAAAAGCATACTTAAAGCAAAAAAACCTGTCTTTAGAAGAAAACAGATATATAATACAGTAAATTATGTCAAAAATGATGCTGATATCCCCACCTTTCTTTACTGGAGCTGGTTTAGCTTTCTCCTTGATGACTTTAGCTTCTGAAAGGAAAGTATGTGACTATTTAAGTAAATATACATGTTATATTTTTTAAGGGAAAATATTAACTTTAACTTGGGGTAAAAGAACACATTATCATTTCTACCTTTCTTCTCAGGGGCTGGTTTATCTTTTTCCTTGATGACATCAGCTTCTAAAATTGTAGAAATATAAATCATTAATTAAAACCACTTACTTATTCCATCAGAAATGAATTTTAATGTGATGAGCAAAAGCATTTCACATCCATACTTTTCTTTGCAGGAGTTGGTTTTGCTTTCTCCTTGTCTTCAGCCTCTGAAATGGCAATGTGGTGATTGTCTGAGTTTTTATCTTTAATGCTATCCTTAAAACTACTGAGATGAAATATCCAAATGAGCTCACCTTTTTTCTCAAGAGCCGGTTTCACTTTTTTCTTAATGACTTCAGGCTCTTAAATGCGTAAAATGATCATAATGTTTAATCATACATGTTGTTATAGAAAACGGTCATTTAAATCTTAATACAGTAAATCAAACCTTTCTTCTCAGGAGCTGGTTTAACTTTCTCTTTGATGACTTCAGCCTCTAAAATATAAATTAAATTAAATGAATAATATACATAAGTGCAAATATTTAGCATTATCTTACAAAAAGCAGGAAGAAACACTGTTTATTTACCCTTCTTTGGCACAGGCTTAGTTTTTTCAGGTTCTGCTGCTGGAAAAAATGAGAGTTTAACTTCAGAATTTGCAGATGTGCAGATCTCAATTAAAATGATGCTGCTTAACATAATTAGTAAAAGGGAATTCGAATCAACAGGTATACCTTTCTTTTCAGGGACAGGTTTTTCTTTTTCCTTTGGAACCTCAACTAAAAGACATCATAAGGTTAATTAATATTAACTTCTAGAAGCTAATAAAACTTTAAATGAAAAGTATTTTTTTTAAAATTGCCTATGTAATGATATAAACAGTAAATATAGCATAATAACACCTTTCTCTGTGGGTTTCGGTTTTGGTTCAGGTGCCTTTTCTTTTGCAACGTCAGGCTCTGAGACAACAACATGCCATGTGATGAATGATCATCATACAACTGAAATCTAAAGTATATGGTTATTTCATTCATACTGTACCTTTCTTTACAGCAGCTACTTTCTCCTTAATGACTTCAGCCTCTATAAAATAATGTAGTAGAAACAGGCAATTTGAAATGTGATTAGCTTGGGTAAATGTTATTCTGAGGAAACGGAAGCATACTGTACATGAACTTGATAATAAAAAATAAGTCAAACCTTTCTTCTCAGGGGCTGGTTTTACTTTCTCTTTGATGACTTCAGCTTCTAAAATGAAATTTATATAAATAATTACAGCATTAGCATTGCCCATGCAAAATATTTTGACATTATGCTTCAATGAACTTGCATGATACCTTTCTTTGGAGCTGGCTTTGGTTTTTCTTTGATTATTTCAAGTTCTGGAAAAGTATGAGCGGATGTATTATTTAATCAATGATACAGTGTCACATAATAAAATTGAAGTGTTTTTTTTTCTTTAAGGCTAACTGGATATATATACCTTTCTTTTCTGGGACTGGTTTTGCCTTTTCCTTTGGAACTTCATCTGTAAGGAGTTACAAGATTAAGTTGATGTTAATGTTGATGAGGCATATGCTGTCTCTTATTACGTTTCTTTGGAGATTTATAATTTCTTTATAATTACTCAACAATGTCAAAGAAACGGTAAGATTAAAGTAAAGTATCTCTCTATGAAACAATTTTATGAACTGCTGATTAAATGTAAAATATTCAGTAAATGTGTTATAACCTTGTTTAGGTTTTGGTTCAGGGGTCTTTTCTTTAGCAACCTCAGGCTCTGTAAAGTAGTTTAAATGCAATGATTATTACAGTAGAAAATAACAGCATATGCAGGATTATTTTATTGATACTATTTTGTTTATTGGTTTTACTTTCTCCTTGATGACCTCTGAAATGGCAGTGATGTGAGGTTATCTTTAGCTTTATGTTTAAATGTCCTTGGATAATTTTTACATTGATTATTAACAATAACGCCTACAATAATAATAAGTCAAACCTTTCTTCTCAGGGGCTGGTTTAACATCTTTGATGACTTCAGCTTCTAAAATAATAAAAGAGAGGAATGATGTTCTTTCATTTATTAGGGAAAATGTAAATTTGACTACTATTTCGCTTAAAAAAATACCTTTCTTTACAGGAGCTGGTTTAGCTTCCTCCTTCATAACTTTAGCCTCTGAAATGTCAAATTAAGGGTAAATATTTTGATACTATTAATTATTTTGTTTAACAGTTTTTTAAATATGTGATTTCTGCTTGATGATGTGACGATGAAAACAAAGCAAGCAAAACACTATCATTGTCTTCAAAGCTGAAATAATGTTACATACCTTTCTTTGGTGCCTTGGGTTTTTCTTTGGTTTTTTCAGGTTCTGCAAAACACAGAATTTTTAAAATATATATAACAAAGCTCCGGATACGACTCACGTCTTGCCTACTATTACATTTTGCAAACATTGACTGCATTCTTATGTCATGTGATACCTTTCTTTGCAGGTTCTGGTTTAGCTTTCTCTTTGGTAACTTCAGGTTCTACAAACATAATGAGTTTTCAGTTACAGTTCGGCAAAGACGTGCCTATATAGCAGATTAAGGCTGTGTGCTTATAAATACAGATTTAGTAATTTTGCCATACAAACTGTTAATTAACCGTACCTTTCTTTGGTGCCGGTTTAGGTTTTGCCTTTTCAACTGCAACAGCAGGTTCTGTAAAACATTCAGATATATTTAACAAGATTGCTTCAATATCTAATTCTTTTTAATATATTGAATAAATGATTATTTAAATAATTTTTAAAACCATTCTCCCAGATTTCCAGTTTCAGTTTAACAATCCCTGTTCCCTTTTAATGTTGTATAGCCAATATACCGTAAGACTTATCCATACCTTTCTTCACAGTGGCAGGTTTAAGTTTGTCCTTGGCAACCTCTGCCTCTAAAAATGATATATATAATATTATACTTCATGTATTTTATACCAAAAAGAAAACAATGCACAAAATACTGAACCACTTCAAAAACATGATACAGTATGTAGACAATTAACCTTTTTTGGTGGTTTCAGGTTTTGCCTTTTCTTTTGGAGCTTCAGGTTCTGTGAAAAAACAGAAAATCAAAAACATATTCAGTGCAGTGTTTTATGAGCTCACATTCACATTCTTTGGTTTTTTCAGGTTCTGCAAAACACAGAATTTATCAAATATATATAACAAAGCTTCGGATACGACTCACGTCTTGCCTACTATTACATTTTGCAAACATTGACTGCATTCTTATGTCATGTGATACCTTTCTTTGCAGGTTCTGGTTTTTTTTTCTTGACATGTCTTGATAATTAGTATAAATACCTTTCTTTACAGAAGCAGGTTTGGGCTTTTCTTTCACAGCTTCTAAAAGAATAAAACGTTTTTAATAAATTACACAAACACATGAGAACACATCTTTTCACATTTAAACGTATTACCTTTCTTTGGAGGTTTCACCTTCTCTTTAATAATTTCAGGCTCTAAAAATCAAGTCAAACTACTTGGTAAACGTTTTATGTAGAGCTAATGTACATGCTTATATAATGCAAAACATTCAGAAGCTTTTCTTATCACACAAACCTGCATCATGATGGATGGTTTTGCAGGTTATTATTATATAAAATCAATCTCATTAAATTAATTAAACTATCAGGATCTTTTACTATTACCTTTTTAAAACACAGAGCATGAAAACTGTACCTCTTTTAGCTGATGCACGTTTTGGCTTCTCTGTACCAGCTTCCGCCTCTGTGCAAGATTCAATCATTTTTGATTATCGTGTGATAACCATTTCAAGACATGCATGTACATCAACTATCGTCATTTTACCTTTCTTTGAAGGTTCTGGCTTGGCTTTTTCTTTGGAAACCTCAGGTTCTGTACATCAGTGGATGTTAGCAGTTAACATTATTAACATTGCAAAAAATATGTCCAATAATATCAGTCCCTACCTTTTTTAACTGGGGCAGGTTTCACTTTTTTCTTAGTAGCTTCAATATCTGAAATGATCATAATTGCATACATTAGAAAGTGAAGTAATGAATAAGGACAAGCTAAAGATGTTAATACTTCAAAATAGTTTTTTTTAACCTTTCTTTAAAGGTAGTGGTTTGACCTTCTCTTCTGCAACTGCAGGCACTACAATTCAAAGAAAAGTAGGCGTAAGGGTGGACCAATGCACTTATCTATACATTTAAGAAAGGAAACATCCTAATAACCTTTTTTAACAGGAGCAGGTGTTGGCTTCTCTTCTAAAAAAGATTGAGGTATATATTTAATATTATGTAAAATTATGTATGAGACTTAAAAAAATAAATAAAATCAAGGACACATATTTCCATTACCTTTCTTGGCAGTTGGTGGTTTTTCTTTCTCTTTAGAAACATCAGGCTCTGAAAATGAGTCAGCAGGCTCAACTAATGTCATGCATAAAAATGACTTTTAAATAAATTGCTGTTGCTTTAAATGCATCCTACCTTTCTTCAAAAGGGCTTTTTTAATTTTGTCCTTGGGAGCTTTAGGCTCTAAATGAATAAGAAAACAGAAAAGCATTTCAACTTTTCATCTGAGGCTCTTTAACTAAGTGGATATTGACAGTAACAGTACAAAACTGTAAAAATGTTTCCTAATAAATTACATAATTTAGAGTTGTGATACCTTTCTTTACCGGAGCAGCTTTATCTTTCTCTTTAGGGGCTTCGGCTAAAAGTATGGAATTACATTATTTGAATAAATATTAGAATTCAATAGAAAACAGGTTGTCTATATAAAAAGTAAGCTCCTTTTTACTGTTGTGCTGCTTTACGTTTTTCATACATGAACAGAAACAGATCATCACAAAATACATAATGTTTCCATTTAAATCTATATACTGTATTTAACAGCAAGGCTGTAAATGATTGTTAAAATAACTTATAATGGCAGGAGTCATACCTTTCTTTGCAGGGACAGGTTTTTCTTTCACCTCAGCAGCTAAAAGGCAATATATTAAGTTCTTGTTGTCTTTGAAATTAAATGTTAGCTAAAATAGTAGGTAATACCATACCATATCATATGTAAATTGCTGCAATTTTGTAGTTCTCAAAGCCTACCTTTCTTTGAGGGCTCAGGTTTTGCCTTCTTTTTGGGAACCTCAGGTTCTGTAATTTAATCAATATCAACACTTTATGAGAATCACAGAAAAAAACACTTTATTTTGTTTAGGATGGCATTGCCTGTGAAATGTCTTTCTTAACAGGAGCAAGTTTAGCTTTTTCGGCAGTGTAGTATATGTAATTATTATATAAGAAAAAATACATTCAGCATTTTTTTGTTTTTTCCTGATGTAAACACAGCACAAAATTACCTTTTTCAACAGCTGCTTGTGGTTTAAGTTTGGCTTCAGCTTCTGAAATAATTTGTAAAAATTAAAATTGACATTCTACTGTACTATTTTGTAAACATTTTTCAAAGTGTTAAAGTTTTTAATATATTACTAACTGGTTTTGCTTTTGCAGCTTCAGGTTGGAGCAATGCAATGATACACATTACATGATACAATCAAACTGATTGCCTAAGAACAAACAGGAAAGAAACCTACCTTTCTTCACAGGTTCAGCTTTTTCCTTAGGAGCTTCAGCTGTAATATGAAATAAGAACATGCAGAATATTTCAAATCACATTCAGTAATTAAAATGTATTCCATCTTGTCCATTTCAATTTTAAAACCGAATAAGCATGCGTGAAGTAAGTGTAAAAATGTTTCATTTAATCTTTTAACTTATGCAAAGCCTCATAAATAGTAATATACACAATACAAAGTACCTTTCTTAACTGGCTTAGCTTTTTCCTTGACATCTTCAGCAACTAAAAGACAAAATATGTTATCTCTGATACAAACTCAACTTTGTATGCTACTTTTTTTTTTTGCACCACAAGCATACCTTTTTCTTTTGGAGCTGGTTTGGCCTTTTCTTTAATAACTTCAGCTTTTTCTACAAAAATGTGAATACTTCAGACAGGAATATTTTATTTCTAAACAAAAGAAAGCATCTAAAATGGGAGTGGCAGTTTTTTCTTTAAATGCACTGTCATACCTTTCTTTGATCGAGCTGGTTTGGCCTTTTCTTTTGTAACTTTAGGCTCTGCAAATGAATGGGAAAAAATTAAGACAATACAAATGTCTTTACAGTGACATTAGATCAATTTGAAACTTTAAAAAGGTAGTGTACAGATAATGTGCTTTAATTAAGAGTTAATTCAGAATTTGCCAAACTGAAAATCACTTATCAAACAAGAAACACACCTTTCATTATAGGTACTGCTTTGATTTTGTCCTTCTGTATTTCAACATCTGTGAAACAATAAAAACAATATAGTTTGAATTTTTATTTCCCAAACAAACAACAACAACAACACTGACATATATTGTACATGAACAGGATGTGTTGAATACCTTTCTTTGCTGGTTTAACTTTTCTCTCAGGTCCTGCGAACATGAAAATGTATACATTAAAAGTTTGTAATATTACATTTCGTATTGAGTTTTTTTTTTTTTTACACAGAAAAAGCACTGGCAGCCCATTACACAGCTCATAACATTATTTATTCATTTTACGACATTTATGTTAACTCTAAAACACAATGCAATGAAGTGTAAACTTGTACTGGTACAACACCTGCATAAAAATAAAAATGGAAAATTACCTTTAAATTCTACAGTATATTGTCCACTATTTTTACATTTGTTTTAGAGTAAAATATAGATTTATAAAAAATAGAGTTAAAAACTCTACATTAACCCTTAGACAAGTTCATAAGAAAGCAAAGCTTTATCTATTTTTGGCGTTGCAAATTGTTGACATTGGCGTGCATCATGTACCAGATTTCTTCTTTTTTAGAAGAGGTTACTTATCTACTTTAGTCACCTTGGCCTTTTTGTCTTGGTGTCCTTTTCTAGAACACATTTCATTTACATAGTACACATATATTATCTATTGAAACGGAGGTGTGGGGTATTATATGTAATCTAACTGTAGTCGTAATAGTGGGCTGAACTTAGCCTATAACCTTCATCGTGAAGAACAAAGAAATCTACAATCAAAATGTGGACGTTAAGCTTTTCATGAAAGAGAAATTAGATAAGTTCAGTGTTTTTCATTAGTCTTACTTGTTGGTTCTCGAGTCTTGTCCTCTTTGGCTTTTTCTTTCCTTTTAGCCTTTTCTAGCTCCTTTTTCTCCTCTTCTTTTTTTTTCTTGACTTGTTCTACTGTTTTATTTATTTGTTGTAGTGTTATCTCTTCCTCTTCAAGATCAGCCTTCTTCTCCCTTAGATCTGGAAGAACAGAAAATATTATGTTCTACATTTTTTTCTTTTAAATTGCAGTTTTCATTCTGCACAAGCACAGTATTTTACGTTGTGCTAGCACTGAAGAAAACAAACCATTCACCTTGAATGATTTTGTATATCTCCTCTCTAGCTTTTTTCTCTTTGGCTTCTTTCACTTGTTCAAGAACTGAAATCATGAGTAAATGTGAAATGAAAGTTACATGTTTTAACATCCACGTGATTAATGAAGAATGAGAATTAGAGCATGAATTAGTGCACTATAAGTGTGTAGTAAAGCAGCAAGGTGGTTTTCAGCCATGGCATTGTGTTAGATGGCAAACTAACTAATTTCCTTAATGGAATCATACAATGAAAAAACATAAAGAGCTGTACAAATCATAAAGACACTGAAATGATTTACACATAAATCTGCTCAAAGGTGGTATTTTGTATGATTTTTTTTTACACTAAGTTTGTTCATTAAAAAAAAGAAAAATACACTTTATATTACATTACATAAAAGCAAACACTTTTTCCTAAGACCAAATATTAAACAAAAGATGCTACAATTGTTAGTGTGCAATGTGTAATTGCTCGGTCACATCAAACAGCTCTAGTTTTATATTTAGAAACTTGTACAGCAGCAGAGTCCTTTAAAGAATCCTCCAGCTGTGTTTTTGCTCCTCTTTTAAGCATCTTTCCAGAAGCAGAGGTGAAGTAGAATGAAACTTCATCTTCATCCATCAATTTGTTCTTCTTCCATGTCCAATTGTAAGAGATGAGTGCTAACATTGTTCTTCAAAACTGATGCAATATCATTGTAATGTATCGATATATACCTATACAGTATACTGCCTACAACTGTGTTATGTTCTATAGACAAAGTTAACATATAGAGTAACTGGCATTTTAGATGCATTATGGTCATTATGGCTCGGTTTAAATCAAATTGTATAACCGGTGCTATTAATACAATTACATATAATGCTATTATAATGCTATTTATACAAAAATGTATAAATATTTATTATTTAGAGTGTAATAATAATAGAAATATGAAAACGCATTTAAAGAGGTTAGCTTTGTTAAGATCCTGCACAGTTACTTTTGTTAAATTATTAATTTAAACTAATTAATCTTAATTTAGTGGTCAATTTTCCCATTGTAAGTGAATTATATTTCGTCATTAAGGTCTCCTATTAACATATTGAAATAACACTTTCCCTGTTTGTAAAAGATACAAAATTTTCTATACCTTCATAAAGATGCGCGTGCACTTCTTGGTCTTCTGTTTCAGTGGAATGACTCTTTAATGTTTTTCTCCCGCTTTTACTGGCATCTCTCTTCTTGTCATTGTTATTGTTATTTTCATCATCTCTGTCTGTTAGGTCTTGCTGGATGGGAGATTGAACAAGATCCTCTTCATCATTAGGGTCATCTTCACCAGCAGTGGTTCCCAAGGTAGTTTGATCTTTAGTCTCCTCTTTTAAAATCTCATCTTCATCTAGATCCATATCCAGGTTCTTTGTGCCCTTTTCAGCTTCAGCAATTGCCACTTCTTCCTTCTCCTCCTTGCCATCCACTTTCATGTCATCCTTTTCCAGGACTTCAAGATCATCAAGTTCTGTTGCTTCAGTCTCAGTTGCTGGAGTAACTTTTTCTAGTGACTCTTCGGCTGTTTCTTCAGTGCTTACATCTTCATCTGACTCTGGTTCTTCTTCCTCACCTATGAAATCAGAAGCATCTTTAACTGTTTCAGTTTCTTCAACCCCCTCTGTAAAACTGGGAATTTTCTGGAATTGGTTTTCATCTGTATTGTCTAATTTAGTTTTGGTTGTAACATAAGTACCTTCTGCTGTTTCAATTGCCTCAATGGTTGATTCTTTCTTAGTATCTTGATCTGAGGTATCATCAATAACGTTCGGCATATCAGATGGTACCTTCTCTGTAACATCTGTAACTTCTCCCTCCTCTGTAACCACGTCTGAAGTATCATCAGTGTCTTCTGTCACATCAGAGGTCATAATAGTTGACTCATCCTCTACTAAATCAGAGATATCTTCAACCTTTTCAGTTTCTAATACTATGACTTCTGGCATGTCAATGGTTTCCTCCTCTGTAGCATCTGAGCTATTTTCAGCTGTTTCAGTAACTGCTTCCTCCTCTGTAACAGCATCAATGTCTTCTGTCACACCAGATGTAGTTTCAGCTGATATGTCCTCTTTAAAATCTTTAAACTCTTCTGTTGCTATTTCCTCATCTATTACTTCTGGAATTTCAGATGTTTCCTCCACTGTAACATCTACATCTTCAACTTTTTCACCAATGCTTTCCTCCTCTGTAACAACATCTGAATCATCGTCAATGCCTTTCACATCTGTAGCATTAGATGTCATTTCAGCCGATTTGTCCTCTGCAGAATCTGAGATATCAGTTGCTTTCTTCTCATCTATGACTTCTGTCATATCAGAAATTTCCTCCCCTGCAACTTCATCATCTGCTGTTACAAGATTTGAGGTATCATCGATGTCCTTCACATCTGAGGTCATATCAGATTCGTCTTCAAAATCAGAGATATCCTCAAACTTGTCAGGTTCTATTTCCTCATCTATGTCTTCTTGCATAACAGAAGGTTCAACCTCTACAATATCTTCAGCTGCTCCCGCAGTTTTTTCCTCCTCCATGACATCAGAAGCAACCTCATCTTCTTCAACAGTAACATCAGAGCTGTCCAAAGCTGTTTCAACTTTCCCTTCCTTACTTGTGATGTCCACAATATCTTGAGCTTTTTCAGTTGCATCTTCAGCACCTTCTGTCTCACCATGTTCCTCCTCAACCTCTTTTATTTCCTCTTTAGTGCTGTCTGTGGATCTCACAGCAATGAAGGCAGCATAGGCAGGGTCCTCCGTTTTGCCTAGTATTTCTGCAACTGTTTCATGAAGTCATTTTTCATTTCAAGTTTATGACAAAACTGAGCTCATTTCACAGATAAAAACTCATTTACCAGTTTATATGCGAGACATGACAGTTTTTTCAGATTGGAAACAAATCATTACATCACACTGATGACCTTAACAGTATGCACATGTTACGCCGTGACAAAAAAACTTCAGTTGAACCATTTTTAGCAGTTTCATCAAAACCCAAGCTTATATTTTGAATATTCAAAGTGACTTGCACTGCATTCAAGGTATATATTTTATGAGTTAGCACAATCTACTGCTCAAGGTATTTAAAGATTTTTTAAATAAAAAATCTTTTAACTTTAACTTTGCAGCAACTTGAAATTAAACCCTCTATTTCTTTCCACAACCTCAGCTTAAAATCTCAGGGCATTAATATTGTGACATTCACAATATTCTTGCAACATGTGCCATAACTGTTGTAAGAACTCCTACATGCTGTATGTTTGTGAAGAGTGACGATTGTATCACAGAAGGTTAGACATTTCACTACACCGCATGAACGGGAGAGGAAAACAAACAGCAAGAAATGCATTTGTCATAAACTTTTTATTTTTGTATTTGGTAAATATGTCATGCACCTTCTTTTAAACCATTATGAAAAAAATTAAACACACATTTTTACATAATATGAAGAAACATGGACAGTACTGTGTGAGATGGAGAGTGCAGGACATTAAAATGAACAGACAGAAAATAAAAATGATAATAATCCCTTATTCAGTCAAGCAGGTCCTTTCATGCACCATATTACATAACCTCTATCGCTATCCAAATGTTCTAATTACCAAATGGACAGGGTAAGACGCATGCATAAATATGAATATATATGGGATGACAACGAAGCAGAAAACTATAATTTTAGTAAATGCAAGAGCTTGCATTATATATGCTCAAGGTTATATGCTGAGTACTAGAGTTAGTTTGTGTGTTAATGTAGAGCATTTATGGAAATTAAAGAATGTGCATTTACTAACCTTTTTCCATAGGGGGCAGAAACTCTCCTGGAAAAGATTTAGGAATATTGACAGATATTATATTGTATATTAACAGAGGTATTGAGTAGTGAGTGAATTATACTGCCACAGACCTTTTCGTCTTATCACTTGCGGTGTGTCATCTGAAACAGAGAATGACATGGATAGTTAAAAAAATAACTGTATAAACCACAAGCATACATTTGTCACATACTTGATAGAATAAATACCTTTGTCCTCCATGAGCATGTTTGAGAGATAGGCCAAGAACATATCCCTCCTGTCAGCAAACTCCTCAACAGTGTCTGTGACAACTTTCATGGGATCAAAGCTAAGGTCAGGAATACCACCTGGGAAAAGTGAAATAATATAACACAACTGAAGACTCTTGTACAAATCAAATACTAAATATTAAAGAATCACAATGTTTTGAGCTGATAAATGAACTATACCATCTTCCGCTGCAAACAGATTGGATAAGTAATTAGAAACAGTGGTCTTTACTTCTGTGGCCTCCTCTACAACTATATCAGCCAGCTCCGCTGGATCAGTGCTCATTTTGGGGAACCAAGCTGAAATATATTGACAAGGTGCATTAATATTTGACCTTTTATATGCACTTCCATTTAAATGTTTGGGGTCAGCGCAGTTTTTTAGCGTTTATTAAGCTCACTAATGCTGCATTTATTTGAGTAAAAATACTGTAACTTTGTGTGTATTATATCACTAAATGTCTAAAATGATGCAAGAAATAAATACCTCCAAGGTTTCTGAATATGCTTGAAGAAATGGCCTTGATCCCACTTAAAATTTGCTGAGATGCTTCACTGGCAATGTCTGCTGGATAAATTATTGCTATATCCAGGATGTCTATGCAGAATGGAAAGCAGAAATCAAGTGAGCATGAGCAGCTAAAGTCACGTTTTACTTAAATGCCCAAACATGACTTATTAATTTAAGCATGGGAATTTCAAATATTGATTGAAATATTTTCTTGAGTTAGAGCACATCATGAGTCTTTGATTGCCTGTCAGACTGCAAAACAACAACAGCCAATTATTTCTGTAATGCAGGTACCTTCAAATAAGTGGAATAAGTAGGCCACTGGGAATCTAATCCAGTCAGTAGCCTCATCCAATACAGTGCCACCAAGTTTCACTGTTTCAGTGATGCTTGCTGTGCCCCCTGTTAGGTCCAAAAACATACAATTATACAGGATCAATGCTTATTTTGGGAATCACTGACAAGATGCATGCACCCATATAAATAAATAGATCATATGGATGAATATACACAATGTTGGTGCTTGGCAGTACCTTCAACGCCCCCAAGCATGGTTGAAATATACAGTATAACACTCTTGATCCCACTTAAAATGTGCACAAGAGCTTCACTGATCATATCCACTGGAGCAAGCACAATATCCAGAATGTCTGAAGCACAGAATACATTAAACAGGGATTATAGTGCAAATAAGACTAATCATTTCTCATGTTCAAGAGTTTTTGTACATAATGAGTCTCTAATTGCATGTCAGCTCCCAGAACAACATCGACCAATTATTTCAGCACGATTAGTAAAGCAGGTACCTTCAAATAAGTCGAATACGTAGCTCACTGGGGATCTGATCCATTCTGTAGCCTCATCCAATATAGTACCCCCATATTTCACTGTTTCAGTGATTCCTGAATCTCCTGGATAAAAAAATAATAATAATATAGTGCAAGACGAAACTAAATAGTGTTTTAAACTGATTTTATTATTTTTAAATGACAGTAATGAATTATGTACATACCATCGGCACTAAATATTTCTGATAGATAAGACACAGATGAGTCAGCCGCTGAACTCAAAGCTCCCACAGGATTAAATATTATTTCAGTGACGTAATCTGTTTCCCAAATAAAAGCAGAGAAAATTGCATCCGAGTTATGTTGGTCGACCAAATGTAAAAAATAAAAAAATCTGTCTTTATTTACTCATCGTTCGTTTCGCAAAACACACGTACACTAAATTATAATTAAACTGGCTTTCAAAAAATACACAAAAGCATCATGAAAGTATAAGAAAGTGGTATATTAGTGGAATATAAACGCTATATGCCAAGCTAACAAGTTTTGTGTGAGGAAGAGATCGAAATCTATTTTATTCAGCTCTGACTGACACGATCCTGTGAATGGGCGATGGCTGATTCACGAATGAATCATTATGAGTTGAATCTTTTTAAGAATCGGTTGATTCGGTCTAAATTGCTTGCGAGTTGGATTCAGTTCTCGAGTCCAACTCACAGAATCAAGCTCAATGGATTTTAGTATTTTTGCGAATAATTTCGCTACTGTTACAACAACAACAACAACAACAACTACTGAATAACTTTAGAAGACTTCAAATACAACCTTTCCAGTAATTGTTTTTGCACAGAAAAGCAAGGTGATTGTTAAAGCATACTTATTACTTTCAGCTACTAAAAGAAACAGTGTATGTGAAAGCATACCTTGAGCATCATTAAACATATCATTCATATGGTTTATCCTGTTTTCAATGCCTTCAATGGCTTTGTTGACTGCAAGCCCTGGATCAGAGCCGAAATCTTGGATGCCTGTTAAAACAATACACAGTGAACCCAACAATAGCATAAGAGTAAATAAAATAGTAAATGTGAAAATTAGGCTTATATTTAAAACTTACTTGCAATCTGATCGTCACTGATGAAGTCAAACATGACAACACCTGCTACTGACCAAGAGATCAGAAGTGTGATGATGACCACCCATTGTGCCGGACGATTCATGATTCGTAATATTCCATAGCTCCGGGCTGCATGTAGGTCTGGGTACGCTGCCCTAGCCGGGGGATCTACAGCTGTGGGAGGGATGGGCTTCATTATGGGACCTGGAAAAATATGGATGGATTTACTAATACTCTAACGTCTAGCAAACCTTGCCCCTAAATGTTACCCAAAGAATGTTTGTGGAAGCACTTCTCTCTTTTTTATTACTTGTGTTAATATATTCTAAATACTTGACATATTTCTACATTGTTCCTTCTTTCTATATAAATACAGCACCACAACATAATGTTCTGAACTGTTGCAGCTGTTCTCTTGCGTTAAGATCAAGATGCATGCCTGGCTTCACGCTTGCAAGAATAAACTGCTTCTCCATCTTGTGTTATTTTCTCCCGGCTGCTTGAGTTCAATGACATCATGAACTAAAGTTTAGTTCAAGTTAGTTACTAAACAAACTAATTATTAAAAAGTATTAATATTGCAAATGTTGATCACGTTCGCTAGATTCACCAAAAAGTAAAAAAAATGGGGTGCGTATTTTATGATGTTTTGGGAAGAAGTACTGTAGTTTCTTATGCACAACAAGGCTACATTAAACACTCTAATATTGTCATATATTATTACAATGTTAAATAACTGTTTAAGAATTTAATATGTTTTAAAATGTTTATTCTTGTGTTGTCAAAAGTTGAATTTTGAGCAGCCATTATTCCAGTCCAATGTCACATGATCCCTAAGAAGACATTTATCATGCTATCATTATCATATATCAATATGCTCACTTGGGGTTCAGATAACATTGTTTTTTATTATCAATATTAAAAACAGTTGTGCTGTCTGTTTAATGTTTTTTAACATTTGATTGCATTGATAAATCAAAATAAATTATACATTTCTGAGGTTCAGACATTATACGTGCAATTTTCTAAGATACATAAAATGTTATTAGTACAGCACATCATTTGTTTCAGCAGATAAAACGGAGCTGTCTTATGTGGTACCACAACAGCAATTATTGTGATTCACTGTGTTTTTATTTTTCAAATACTTTATTATAATAAAATATTCTTACATTCTACAAGTTTGTTATTTATAAAGCTCTGTCTGTCAATCAAATGCAGGAGATCATGAGTACAAAAACCTGCAGTACCTTTAGTTGCCAGAGCCATGGTGGTACTTCAGCTGAATGTCCTTTGGTTTTGCTTGTGTAATCTTATTTGGACGGTTTCACCCAGTTGATGTTAAATCCCACTCAGGAAAAGATGTTCCTCTTTGTCATCCCCATCCAATCCACAGGTGAAACCTCACAGTCTCGTGAGAAAAGCGGGATGAGGGTTTTCAAAGTGCCGGGTTTGGGATCATGGCTGGGGGAGAATGGGATGTTAGGTCAGGGCCGTAAACGGGGAGTTCAGGCTCTGGCAGGGGACGCAGCAAATAGGTGCTGGTAATTTAGCCCATGTTATTGGCGCCTCACATGGGTGTGGGACGGGAAAAGTGCTGGAGTGCTTCAAGGTAACCTTATCCACTGAAAGCCTGGTTTATTCTTAGACAGTATAGCGTTTACCAGCTGCACTCTCTCTTGCCTTTTTAGGCGGTAGGGGGTGTGATCTACTGGAAGCAAAAGAAAAGGAGACAGTTGCATGTTCACAGACTCTAATGTCCTTGGTTTTTGGTGTTTTGTATATTGTCATTACTTTAATGCAAGTACCGGCAATGATATTGGATCATATTATGTGATATTGCATTGCCTTAGTAATCATGTTTTCATAATAAGTGATGATTAGATGAAATTAATCATTGGCATTAGGATCCAGCCTGTTACATTCTATTTAAAGTTAATCATGCTTCTAATTAGCTTTCTTTATCAAATTTGACTAAATATGGTTTCACTGTTGATTTCGTAGAACAGATCTGAAATATAGAAGCACGGCTCCTATTTTTAACTAGGGAAGAAACTAGCTGAGAAGAGACGTGAGATGTGGACGTTTATGTGGCACGGAACAACATGTTTTGGCCGGAATGCATTGGCCCTCCTCTGGGCATGGAGGGAATTACAGGACTGTAAGTGGAAGATGAGAACAGAACAGACCTCTTTTCCAGCTTGCAAATTGTTTACTTAATTAAATTAATAATAAAAAAACTTTGGGTATCAGTAATATATATATATATATATTTTTTTTTCTTAAGAATTTGTTTTCATTCAGCAAGGAAGCATTAGATTCATAAAAACAAAGACTTTTACAATTTAAATAAATTCATGTTTTAGAATATCTGAAATATTTTATATTATTATTTAATAGTAACCTATATTAATATATTACATATTAAAATATATGATTTTATATTAAAATACACAATTAAACATTACAAATAATATTTTTATATAAAATATGTATTTAAATATTAACTTAAATATAAAGCAAATATAATTAATTTATCTTTTGAATTTTCTATTTATTACTGTTTCTGTTTATAACTGTAGTAATATTAAAAAATATTACAAAGCAAGAAATGTTATTGGATTAATTTATAAAATTTAAATGGTCACTAATGTTTTACAACCAGTAAGTTTCAAGTTAATTTTTTTGCATATTTGCTTCTTTAGATTTTACAGAAATCCTGAAGTACCTGTAAAATGAGCTTAACACTTATGAGCTTAAAAGATAATCAATTACAATTTGGTGATATATGAAAAAAACAAAAACAAAGGTTGAAAGAAATGTATTTGAATGACACTTTATTCTAAAAATGTTTGTGCATAAATGAAACAAAGCAATTAAATAAACACGATATTTATGAATTAATCCAAATATAGATGGTACAAAAATAAATGTGAAAAACATGAGGTTGGATTTTAACACAAATGCAGCACATAATTTAAATTATAGGCCCAGATACAGTAAAAGCAGATCTTCAAGTTGAACCTCAAAATATTAACTGAAATCAACACTACAGTTAGGTGAGTAACTGCTCCTGAAATATGGCTCATAAAAAGTAAAGAATGACCCAAAAATGAATATTCAGACATGTCATTTTATCATGAAGGACAAAATGAGGGGCAAAAAAACAAGGCAGACGAGTGAAATTCTACAATTTCATAATATTTCTCTACGCATTTAGTTGTGTTATTTTATGACGCATGATATTGTGAGATACATTTAATGGACTCATTTTATTTTCTCTCACAACAGTAAGAATGTTAGCAGTCATTTTATCTTATTTGCAGGAAAGATGCAAGTATGGTCAAGCATAATGCCCACTTGGTCTCGTACTATTCTGATACATACATTGCTCTATTGTTAATCCAAAGTGACTAAATAGAAAATGCACTCATTCTAAGAAGCAGAAAACAAAAAAAAGAGAGACATGAGCGCTTGCTAAAAGCAGGTGCAAAATAATTAGGCCCAGCGAAATCACTAAAACCAGTGCAGACACCATTACCTTCTGTGAAAGTCACAATAATGTGTCAGAAATGCTACCTATGCACTGCTGTATGTCTCGGCTAAAAGGGAGTGTTTTGACACGTACAGTTAATTTCATATACAATTGACAGAATTCCTTTAATATTTAAAAGAGGCTTGTCAACATCCTACTGGAAGTGTCTAGGAATGATTTCCAGAATCATTGTAAATCTTAAAACGGTTGATGTCGCCTCTGTTGATCATGCTTTCCTCACTTTCTCGGCCTGGATAAGAACGCAAAACAGCATTATAAAAAGTAATAAAACAAGCCGAATACGAGGGAAACCTAAACACACTATTTACACTACATACAAACAAGCCATTCTTATCATAAATCGTGACTGATGTCTTTCCCCAGAACACTATTTTTGGCTTTACTGACAGATATAATGCGACGGCATGTCCTTTTTTTCAATGGAAGATGAATTGTGTCAGATATTGGGTTGCGATGGCACAAAACTTGGAAGCTTTTCTCATCAAACGCTCTTTCGATCAGTCTTTTGAAGGGCAGTCTGTTGTGGCATACTCTGTACTCTGCAGGAGCTCTGTGTTTAGAGGTTATCTCCGGGTTGGTACTGTGGTTCAGTGGCAGTGAAGTAATCCTCCAGGAAGGCTTGTAGATACTCAAAGGTAGGCCGCTCCTCGGGGTCCCTCTTCCAGCATTGGAGCATGAGCTCGTGCAGGGAGCTGGGACAGTCCTGGGGGCAGGGCATCCTGTAACCACGCTCTACTTGCTCCAAGACCTCTCGGTTGTTCATGCCTGAGGGACAAATGCAAAGCATGTGGTCTTTAACTGGAAAGAAAAAAAGCTGCAGGGCCCTTAAATTCCTGTATGATGCTGAGTTGTACATCGTTCATTTATTCAAGCTCTTAAAGGGATAGCTCACCCAGAAAGGATGAAGTCAGCGGGGTCCAGTGTTGTTTTGGACCCCATAGACTTACATTGTATAGTCAAAAACAGTTTAAATACTCAAAATATCTTATTTTGTGCTCATCACAAGACAATCTTACAGGTTTGTGACTTTTTGGATAAACGATGCCTTTATTTCTGTCATGGGTCTGGAACTCACCCTCATGTTGTTCCAAACACATAACCCCTTGGCTAATCTTCAAAACACAAATTAAGGTATATTTAATAAACCTAAGAGGTTTATGTCCTTCCGCTCAAAGTCCAGGTAACCAATGCTCTTACATTACATTTATGCATTAGTATAAATGTTGAAGATTCAAATTGGTCATAAAGGCATCGTAAAGGAATCCATATGAATTAATTTAATTTGAAGAGATATATGATGAACAGATTTCATTTTGGCTTTAATTCACATGTAAACAGTCATAGACAGTGATGTCCTACGTTAGATCAGTGCATATATTACACACTACAACTAACTTTATTAGTTCTCATGCATCACATAAATGAAATCTGCTCATTACATAAAGCAATTGTATCTTCTTCACAAGAATAATTGGCTCAATTTGATATGGATTTATTTCACAATGTCTTTATGACATGATCTGGTTGCCAGAACATTAAACAGGAGTACAGAAACCTCTCAGGTTGCATTAAAAATATGGTAATTTGTATTTCGAAGAATAACCAGAGAGATATAGGTTTGGAACAACATGAGAAAGTAAGTGGAGAACTACCCCTTTAAAGCATCATTTAACCAAATTCTGCTTTCAACATCTCAATTTTCTTTTTGGTGCTGAACACAAAAGAAGACACTTTAAATGTTTCTGCTTTTGTCCAGACAATTGAAGTCTATGAAGTCCAAAACAACATGATTGGACACCACTGGCTTTCATTGTAAGGACAAAAAAAACACAGGCATTGGCCTTGGAATGACATGTGGGTTAGTAAACAATGGCAGAATTCAGATTTTTTAATAAATTATACCTTTAAAAATTACTCTAGTCTCAAATAGCAAACTGTCTCTAAAGAATTGTAATTTAGTCATTTTAACTGAAATAATTTTGCCAGTTGTTGTCAATGTTAGTGGTCTAAAAATGTACCGTCCACCATCAGATCTCACCTGGATAGGGGACGCGTCCTTTGGTGACCAGCTCTGTGAGAAGTATTCCAAATGACCACACGTCTGACTTGATGGTAAACCTTCCGTAGAGTGCTGCCTCTGGCGCCGTCCACTTGATCGGGAATTTGGCGCCTACGACAGAACACTGGATTATGGATCTGATCTCGAAAAGTGGCCTACTTGTGAAATGGGCAACGTTCCCAGGAAAATTACAGATTTAACTCTGTTAAATATGTGCATAAGGAAACAAACATTAGTAGATAAAACACAGCACAGTCATATGTTATATGACCTGTATTGCCACGTCACTCCATTTGAGAGGCTGCCATGTTTAAATGTTTTTATATATAACTCAACATTGTACTATGAACACTTACAATAAATAAATAATATAAATACAATATGTGATGCCAATATCAAAATGAAGAAATGCCCAGTGAACAAATCCATTCAAATGTTCAACACTTGCCATATGTAAGTTACTATACAATACACATATACAGACATTAGAGCAGCACTTAAAACCTTATAAACTCTGATCTTTTAACTCTAATAATTCAATGTACTTTTTCTGAACTGACAGGGTAAACTGTAAACTGAAGAAAAATGCTGGTGCCATATGGCAACATTGTACCATAGAGGGTTGATTAAACCTACGAAGACAGCAGCTAAGCCTGATTTGGGAGTGTAACTCTCACCTTGTCGTGCTGTGTATTCATTGTCCTCTATTAGTCTGGCCAGTCCAAAATCTGCAATCTTGCACACTAAGCTGTCACCAACAAGTATATTAGCAGACCGCAGATCTCTGTGGATGTAGTTCATTCTTTCAATGTAAGCCATGCCTGCAGCAACCTAGAAGACAAGTGCACAAGCAATGTTTTAAATGTTCATAATAGATAAGTCTTGTGGTCAAGTAAGTGCTTACTGTAACCAGATACCTTAAACTATTATGGTATCAAAACATTTTACAAACCTGTGCGGCCATGTCCACTAAATTTGGCAATTTCAGCCCCCGCCCTTCACCATCCTTCAAGAAATCCAGCAGGCTTCCTGAAATACAACCAGTATGCTTGTGAACAAACCTTTGGAGGTATAACAGTAATACTGTGAAATATGATTTACATTTAAAATAACTGTTTCCTTTTTAAATACATGGAATTTTAACATGTGGAATTTACTGCATCATTACTCCAGTCTTTAATGTGCCATGCTTCTTTGGAAATCATTCTAATATGCTGATTTGGTGCTCAAGGCACATTTCTTATAATCAGTACTGAAAGCAGTGGTGCTATTTAATATGTTTGTGAAAACCGTGACATGTTTTTCAGGATTCGGCGAAGAAAAGAAAGTTCAAAAGAGAAGCATTTATTTAGCACTTGTCTTTGCAAAATCTGTTCCTACCTTTGCTCATATATTCTGTCACAATGTAGATGGGTTCTTCAGAGACGACCGCATAAAGCTGCACTAGCTTGTCATGCCTCAGTTTCTTCATTATCTGAGCCTCCTCCAGGAACGACTCTGGGGACATTGTGCCTGGTTTCAAGGTCTTCACTGCCACTTTAGTATTGCCATTCCAAGTACCTGCCATTCAGAGACGAGATTTCATAGTGAGTCACACAGCCCTTGAAAGGAATCACACATAAATCCTTCCAAGACAGCAGGCTTTCTTTTGACGAGAGGAAATGTTCTCTGCCTCACTGACAGGCCTAGATTTATACCACTGGAATTATAAGTAATGTATGGATATCAAACTCTTTTCTTGGGCATGTGGTTAAACTAATCTCTTACCCATCCAGACTTCTCCGAACTGTCCATTCCCCAATCGTTTAATGAGCTGAAGTGACTCCCGTGGGATCTCCCATACATCTTTGGTTTTGACAGACAGGTCAGCAAGGCGGGGCATGCCTTTATGGCACGGGACTATTAAACGGCAACAAAGTCCTGCAGCCCGAGCTGAATGCAAATAAGTTAACAGATTATACCGTTAGTTAATCATTTAAGATGGATTAATTTTTGCATTATGTATTCAATGCAGATTTACCAGAATAATGGTGCACAAGCTGCTGCAGAGTTTCAAATTGAGCTCTAGTGGTGATATAATATCCTCCATTGTCCAATTTGCGGATCTTGTAGTGCTTCACGTGGTCACCTTTAGTTTCATCCCAGTCCTGTATGGACAATGAATATGCTCCTAGAATAAACAGAATGATGAACAGAAAATATTTTCATTTGGTTGTTTGGAAAGAAATGAGTGCTTTTGTCCAGAAAGGATGCGTTAAATTGATCAAAAGTTGATCACAATTTCCACACAAAAAAATTAACAGCAAAACTGTTGATGGAAATATAAAAACATTTATTAAACACAAAATTAGCATATTTGAATGGTTTTGAAAAAATTACATGACACTGAATGGCAGATGAAAATTCTGCTTTCCCATCATTGAAATGGGAATTTTAAAAAGTGACATTTTAAAATTTAAACAGTAAATTGGAATAGTAGAAATGTTTTACAGTATTACTGTTTTACTGTGTTTTTGATCAAATAAATGCAGCCTTGGTGAGCATAAGCTTGTAGCTTATTTTAAACATAATAAAATATTTTACTGACTCCACACTTGGGAACGGCAGCTTAATTGCAAATTACCTTTCGTGGTCTCACTCTCCCTTATAAGGAAAGTGCCTCTGGGATTTCCATTTGACAAGAGTTGCCGTTCTGCATCTTTACGGCCAAGTTTTCCAAAATACCAACTACAAAGGAATACACAGTGCTTGGTTTGGTTAACAGTATGACCACATGACAAAGTTATGTTATTGGCCTTGTCCCAATAGAAATACTACTAGGAGTAACGCAAATAACAGACATTGTTCTTCTGGATAGTCTTCCTATTTATATTTAACTTTTTCTATTTCAGAACTAAAACCGAACTCACTCTTCTGCCTGTATGGAGTCTACTGGAGCCACATAATTACTGGGTATGTATCCTGTTCCACCTGTAGTGAGAGAGCGCGCCTCCCACCAGTCTCCTTCCCTGATATACAGCAACAAGAGCAAGAGAATAAATAAACAATGAATACACTTTGTACCATAATGCAAATACAAAATATAATTTTAATGGTAAAGTACCGATACACTCATTCATTCAGATCATTCGTTTGGGGTCAGAGAGATTGTTTCCTTTTAAGATATTAAATTATTTTTATGCAGCAAGGATGCATTAAATTTATAATGTAACAAAAGTTTTTTATTTCATATAAATGTTGTTCATTTGAACTTACTACTCATTAAAGAATCCTAAAAATGCGGTAAAAACCTGTTTAAAATATTGATAATAATAATGTTCCTTAATCACAATATTAGTATATTAAAATAACGTGACATCACTTTGACATCACAATAATAAATTACATTTCAAGAGTTCACGCTTTCCTCATAATGAATAAGCAAATTTGGCATGCTGTCTGGGGAGCGAGCCGTGAGAGCG
>JAUCNO010001129.1:1684054-1695283 GCA_032353835.1 Enteromius viviparus | reverse complement strand
GGAGTCTTGCTTGTCTCTGTGTCTCGGTCTGATGACGGCTCACTCAGGGCGGGTCTGAGGTAAGACACCAGTTCAGTTCGTGTGACACGCTGCTGTCAATCAACAATTGTGGGCGTGGCCTCTGTCAGTGTGACGCCACACCGACGTGCATTTGAGAATGGCTTGATTTCAGAAGGGGCAACTTATTCTTTTAATTTAATAAAACTACTGGTGGATCTTTATTATTGTAGGTTGGTTGTGTACACACACTCCCAACACACATTTCAGTCCAAACAGCTTGTGTTGTTAAGTGCATGTACCACCGGATGACCCCTTAAACACCACAATGCCCTATATAGTAGCCATTGTATATTGTTACATTTAAGCATTTGGAAGAGACTTTTACTCATATTGCAAAAACTTTTTCCCACAGTGATTGAACAGAAGGACCATTTTGGGTTCCAGAAAGAACCTAATAATAAACAATTTTTAAAGTGTCCCTATTATGGATTTTTTTTTTTTTAAATCACCTTTTATGCAGTGTGTAACACAGCTTTAAGTGAATAAAAACATCCCGCAATGTTTTAAATCTGAAAGCGCACCGTGTATAAAATTATTGTCTATCAAAAAATAGAATTGACTTTTAATTATTAATTATTAAAAACATATCTCATGCAGTTTCTTGTTGACGTCAACATAAAACATTAGCATATTCCCAGCCTACTTGTCTTTTTGCACTGGTCTGAATGAAAATGCAAATTCATTCTGTGCCACTAGGTGTCCTTTTTCATAATAAAAGCTGTACACAAAGCAGCACAAATGCTGCTTTTTAAACATTACAGACATAATGAAAATGAGATTAATCGACTAATCACAGCTGATTAGCATCATGCAAAAGATGGTTTCATTAAAAAAAGGAATCATTAAACAAATCGTTTGGGAGTTATTGAGCAAGTAAAGTAAAAAACAAAAAGCATATTATAAGACAATGTTTTTTTGGCCTTGCATGCATGTCAAGCTGTTATTGGGGACTTCCAAAACCAAGATATGAACCTTTCATTTATTTATAATAGGGGCACTAAAAGACTAATTTTTCATTTGAATCATCTAAAGAAACTTTTTTTTCCTCAATAAAGAACCTTTTCTTCAATAGTAAGGTTCTTCATAGAACCAGATGCCAATTTTTACTGGAATACAGAAAGAATCTCAACATTTACGCACTGTCTGGCTGCTGAGGTCTACTGTATGATTTACTCGACACACACCAAGCAGGAGTATTTGTGAGCTCTGAGAGTTTTGTAGACTCTAATCAAGTGTCAGGAACGATCAGGCTACAGAGAGGGCATGAAAATCTGGTGTGAATTAAATCACAGCACATCTGCTAGAAACGTCAATCTCATTACAGCATCATCCTTCACACGCTTTCCGCTCGGCGAGAGGAAAAATTACACTCTGAAAATGAAAATACACTACGTGTCTGAAATGAATAGCAATGATGACAACAAACAAGCCAGACGGCCAAATCAAAGGAAGAAATCTTTTATATAATCTGATATAAACTCTCTCAACAACAAACTTTGTTTTTCTGATGCACAACATAGAAAAGTGAGACTTGTAATTACATTGGAAACGTGTTTACCTGCTCTGTCAGAACTGGTGCAACTTGAGTAAACTGGTAAATTAGTTCTGATTCTGAGGGAATTGGTTTCTGTGAACTTCACTGAATGTATACAGTATGTAGGCCTAGCCCATGTTAGAATACAGATGCAGTGCTATCATCTAAATGATAGCATGTTATAGTCCGCACTACGCAAAAACACAAATTTACAGATAAAGACTATCATAATATATATGAACGTGACTAATTCATTGTTTTGCACCTTTTGCCAAATGCAGTGTATATTTTATATTTCTCTATATTATCTATATTTAGACTACCATGAGTTAAGACTAACATAAAAAAAGTAATATTAGCTAACCTACAAAAATACCTACCCGTGTAAATTAATTAAAAATGCAACAATATCAGAGAAAGAGCAACAACGCCCCCTGGAGACGACACTCAGAAGTGTCATGCATAGCTCAAGCGTTAGGATCGATTTGAATTTAGCCATTATACAAACTCATTTTATATCACAAAACACAGGTAAAACGGCAGAAGAGAAGCTTGCCGAGATTTTTGCTTTTCCCCTACAAAGTATAATGCCACAAATACCACGGTCCTGCAGTGCATGTCAAATTCATAAATAATACCATATCACTATCGTAAGAAATAAAATCAAAGAGGTACCATAGCACATGTTCAAAAACAAATAGCAGCATGTTATTGATTATATATATATATATATATATATATATATTTGTCAAAAACATTATTATACATATATTATATATATTGAAACGCTGCAGGCTATGTTTTCAAAAAATATGCATGACAGTACCATGGTGCTTTGCTGTAATATATATATATATATATATATATATATATATATATATTTAAGCAACAATTGTGTTTTCTTAGCTCTGGAGACAACTTTGGCACGCAGTTTTCAAGAAATCCTTGGCTATGCAGAACGCATACGGCTCGCATGAATGAATCTCCTCACCTGCTTTGATTTCACGCAGAGCACGCAAACCATTTCCTTTAGCCTCACTGACAAACCTCTCTATATTCACAGCCATCATATCACAATATCATTCCTCGAATTCAGCGTCCATGTGCCGACATAAAGAACATACTTATTATGAATGCTCTGTTTGTATTCATGACTGTCAACTTGACAGGGCACTGCGCAGGTTATTCAAATCCGAAACTCACTGCAATACAATTTCACTAAATATCAGATCTTTTCAGAATTATTTACATAAGCATAAATTGTTCATATTGAGGTGAAGGTTTACTGCACAAATCAATAACTGAATAACACATAATTAATAGCAATAAAACCCTGACTGCGCAAAACCAACGCACTTTTGATTCGCGTAGTACTTTGGCGCGTCGCGGTAACATGACGTATGTTGTGCGCCTCACCAATGGGGTTGCGAAACAAGCGGGTCAACAACATGCGGGGTTCAATGTCACAGAATCGCGTGCTGCGCAGCTTTCATTAATGTAGATCCCATTGGACAAGAATCGTGTTATTTGAGGTTTGTTTGGATTTAATTACCTATAAATGTATAATCGAAAATCTCCGTGTGTTTATTTTATCAGAGATTGATAGTTAATAGGTACGTTAGCTGCACGGCATGGCTAGTGTATAAGCTGAATAGATAACGTTAGTGTTGTACGTAATGCAGTGTTCAGTGCATTTAGAGAGTTACTTTAAATAAAGAATACCAGAATTACGTAAAGAAAATGTCTGATCAGAATTTACTTATGTAACGACGCGAATTAGCTGTATTGATGCTTATCTAATCATTCAGACCACGAAAAAAGTTTTTTATTTAACGTTAGTTAATTTATTATAATTAGCTCCAAGAAATCTTTCTGGTAAAAGTTGCTCGTTGTGATTACATTCTTTATAAAATTATTTTATGGTAACTTTAAATGGAGAGTCGTAGGTCGAAATATTTTGTAAACCTTTGTATTTGTATTTTATGAATTTGCCTTTAATGTATATTATAAACAATATTATTATTAAATGGAGCATACATAGGGTTTATCTTTCAACCCTCATAAGAAACGCTTTAAAATATTTTATGTACTAGGAGAATGCTGTTTATGCTGTTATAATTGTGTATAAAACATATGCACATGTATTTAGTATTATTAATTGTAGGTTTTGATGTACTAATTTAATTGCATATATGATTTCAGGCTTCAAGCTTGTCGGTCGTCATGGCGGCATGTGGAGGATGTAGGTTCTTTGTCCTGACTTTAAGAGCTCTATGTGGAACATCAAGATCTGGGTCACCCTGCGCTCTGCCTTTAACTAAACACAGGACTTTGTTCACCTCTGTGAGAAGTTACTCTCTAGACCCATTCCCCTCCGGGTCAAGAAAGACCCCGGTTCAGGTGGGCAAACCAGAGCGAATTTCTCCCTCCTCAGGAGGTATTCAGAGGAAGCTCTCCGCTGTCGCAGTGCCCCTGCAGGGTCAGTTTCGGCCCCTCTGTCGGTACGATCCTTTAGATTTGGGCGATGTGGATGAAAACACACAGAAAGCATTGGCCTGTAAAAACCTGAGGCGGTTCATCGTAGACCCTGCCCTCGCACGAATTGTGACGGACCACCTCGCCAGAGACATTGATGAAGGGAAAGCTGTTATATTTGATTGTAACCCAGGTGCGTGTTCCTCAACTAATAATTGAATGTCATTAGTATTTGTATGAATATTAATGTGGGTTTTGTCTCTGTCCACAGGTCCTGGGGTGTTGACACGCGCTCTGCTGAATCGTGGGGCTCAAAGAGTAGTCGCCCTGGAAAGCAAAACACGCTTCCTTCCAGAGCTGAAGGTAGACATCCAAAGTGATCTCATCTCATTCTGCTCACTGTCAGCTTTCATTTCCCCCAAAAATAACCTAGAGATGGCCAATATGGCAAAAACATATCTAAGAATAGTATTTTTCAGGCAGGATGACAATCCAGAATTGTTTGTTGTAGTTTTGTGTTGGTATTTGGACTATTAGCCTATTAGCAAAAATTGTGGAGTGTCCCTTTAAGACACAATGCACTGATCAAATATACTGACACACATCCACTTTCCTCCAAACTGCTTAACTTTGATTATCAAGAACGTCAATGTAACTGTGATAGATGTTAATAAAAACACAGAGCACCTGTAAAATAACCTTTTGATCATGACAGGACCTGCAGAACAAACTGGAAGGCCAGCTAGATGTGGTTCATTGTGACTTCTTCAAACTGGATCCCATCGGCAATGGCAGCATGAAACCTCCTGTCATGTACTCAGAGAAGCTCTTCTCTGACCTTGCCATCTCCGAGGTTCCTTGGTCTGCAGGTTAGTGCCCTAAACATTCAGATTATTGTGGAAGGAAAAAAAAGAACAATTACATGAATAAACAATCCATTTACGCAAGAATTCAAATTTTTTTATTTCTTTCTATTTTGAGCAGATGTCCCAGTCAAAATTGTGGGGATCTTCTCACAAAGAAATGAGAAGAACATACTATGGAAGCTGATTTACAACCTGTTTGAGCGCCGTTCCATTTTCCGCTACGGACGTGTGGAGTTGATCATGTTCATCAGCCAGAAAGAATACAAAGTTAGTTCGCATGTCACTATCAACGGAAAAATATTTAGAATTACTTGTATTATTAAAAAGTATTTAGAATAATACATTTAGAAGTAGCATGAGCTTTCAAGCTGGATCCAAGTATGAACTATGATTGATTTCTCTTTTAGAAACTAGTGACCCGTCCAAGAGATTTTAAGAACTACCAAGCTTTCAGTGTCCTCTGGCAGATGGCCTGTGATATTGAGTTACTGCATGAGGTGAGACATTTTTAGCATTATTTCTTTATTATGTATACCCTTTTCTGGAAACAGTTATCAATTAATGATTGGTGTGTTTTTGCATATACTGTATTTGTGAATTTTTGCTTCTTCATTACCAGGAGCCGGTGTCCTCCTTCTTAACTGTAACTAAGAAGACTGCAAATTCCTCCTCAAAGAACACTGTAAGTATTGGCACACAAGTACTGTTACTTTATGATTCAGCATCTGTTAAAGGAAAATACGCTCATTTTCGAGCTTCCCTAGAGTTAAACAGTTGAGTTTTACTGGTTTTGAATCTATTCAGCTGATCTCTGGGTCTGGCGGTAACACTTTCAGCTGTAGCTTAGCATAGATCATTGAATCTGATTAGACCGTTAGCATCACACTCAAAAATGACCAGAGTTTAGATATTTTTCCTATTTAAAACTTGACTCTTCTATAATTACATCCTGTACTTAGACTGATTGAAAATGAAAAGTCACAGTAATATTATGCAACACCTGAAATTAGTCCCCAGCAATTTTAGGAGTTGCGTAATTATATGCACTCATGGTACGGCAGCAAATTTCCTTAATTATTATGCTGGAATGATAGTATAGTTCCTAGCCACATCAGCCTGGAAAATGATAACTTTTCATTTTCCATCAGTCTTAATACACAATCTAAGTTTTATATAGGAAAAATGTTGAAACTCTTTGGTCATTTTTTTGACCGCGATGGTAACGGTCTAATCAGATTCAATAAACTATGCTAAGCTACAGCTAAAAGGGCTACCGCCAGACCCAAAAATCGACTGAATGAACTCCAAAATGGGAAATCTCAACTCTTTAAAATGCCCCTGTTATGCCTTACCAAATATGATCTTTAATGCAGTCATGTAGCTGTATATGAACATAAATCTGCAAAGTTGTGACACTGACAGTGCACGATAAATAAAGTTTTCGTCTATCAAAAGAAAGAGTCGGCACACATTCGCCTTAATGAGTCGTCAGCTATTTGAATCTTTTTCTGTTAAGGATCCACCTCACAAAGTAACATATTGGCATAATGTCCGCCCATGTTCTATGTCATGAACAACTTGCCCCGCCCACAAACAGTACAATTTCCACATGGATTACATCATGTCAAGAAGATGCTGTATCCTGCACTGTCATTCAGTTATGGCAATGGCCGTTTCTTTTTCCAACACACGCTGTAGCAGTAGACCATTCATAAAGTACTGCACTGTCTGACCAATCACAGCAGCGAGGGCTCACGGAGAGGCGGGGTTTAGACAGACTGAGTCTTTGAACTGCTTCACACGAGTCTGGGGTAAAATGGGGTAAAATTAAATCTATTTTTGGAGAAAACTTTTGACCTTGCATACATGTAAACCGGTTTTAAGAGACGTATAAAGCAATTTTAGCAACCTTTAAAATGGCATAATAGGGGCACCTTAACTCTAGGGAATATGGAAACTTAGCCTATTTCCAAAAAAAGTTGTGTGTTCCTTTAATATTGTAGTGGTTCAGGAGAAGCACTGTCATCACATCCTTCAGTCTAATGAATTTGATTGCAGTTCTAATTAACAAATACCCTAAAATCCTTAGTAAATCTGTTTGAATTGATCTGTGAGTCACTTTTTGTTTGTTTTTTTCCTCTACAGAAATCCCAAAGTGATAACCTTTGCTTGGTGCGGATAACTCCACGTGAAGACTTGTTCAACTCTCACCTGACTCCCTTGAACGGCAGCACTCTGGTTTTGATGGTGAAACAATGCCTCGCTAAAAGGAAAAGCAGACTCATAGAACAAATTAAGTAGGTTTTTGAACTGTATTTTGACACAAACTAGATTTCAAACGGTTATAAACTAGGATTAGGATAGCTGTATTCAAACTTTCTTTTTGTATCCTGTTTTCCAAAGCTCATGGAATCCCAGCAGTGGATCAGAGCTCATTTCAAAGCTGGGCTTCCTTGATGACACAATGACAGGCGAAGTTTACCCTGATGAGTTCAAGCATCTGTTTGAGCTAATGGAGCAGTCTGGAAACTTCGCTCAGAGCTGGCTTTATGAGGAGACTCTGGAAACCACAAACACTGGTCACGCATAACATCGCATATACAGACATGCAGAGAATGAAAAACAAAAGACTTTGTTTTATATGAAAGAGACAACTAATGAAGAAAAACACTGTATTGCTTAAAGAAACCCAAATCCTTAACGATGGCTAATATTTAGACAGTCTTTACATTTTGATAAAGTTGAATTTAGTCATAAAATGTGGACTGGAGGAGTTGGTTTCATTGCTGATCAATTTGGTTGTCGGTGACTGCTGGATGGATACGGAGTCCGTATGAGAGATGTTTTTTGGTATCAAAAAGAGGATACTGTCCCATTTTCAGAGAGGTATTGTTACCATGCTTAAGCCATGAAGCCAATAACCATTAAATGTGTACTACAAGTACACAAAATACCTGCTTGATCTCCTTGATAGTATGTAGGAGATATCACATTTGAACATTACAGGAATAAAAAAACTATTTGCTGTTGTAATTATTACATTAACAAACCCATTAATGATGTAAATGTTCAAAAGGTTTTTGTCATTTTTTGAATGTCTGTTGTATTTAAATATATGATTTGTTTTTTTTAATAAACCACAAATAAATGAATGTAAGAATCTTATCTATCAGGATTATGAAGAACCAAACCTGAAGAAAGAAAGAAATGCAATATAGGACAATAAACAGCTTGCTAAAACAGATGCAACCGATTCAATAGAGTTAGTCCAGAATTACCTTACTCTTCCTGCTTTATTTGAATTTTTTTTTTTCATTTTTATATTGAATGTATATTATGTATGCACAAGCATTTTTTGTTATAATTTTATCCACTAGGAGGCGTAGAGTACTATATAATAATCAATGATCTCCCTACAAATTTACAAATCCTACTCAGAGGTGGGTAGAGTACCAAAAAACTATTCAAGTAAAAGTAACAGTCTGAATAGTTACTTGAGTATGAGTAAAAAGGTATCAGATAAAAAAACTACTCAAGTAGTTAGTTACTAGTTACTGGATATGTACAGTACAGTTATATTTAGATACATAAATAAATATATATATATATATATATCATTCACACACAATCATAAAAATCATTGTTGATCATTCCCTTGAAAATGTAATTGCTATTGTTAATTATGATTCACACTGAATGATGTTTATATCATTGCTTGAACCAACTGCATTCCATATTTTTACATGAACGTTGAAAGACACTAACTTAAAAACCTTCTTAATATTCTTAACATTTCTTTAGAGTATTAAGTCTCAAATGTCAGTTATACATTGGATTGGTTTATTCTTTAAATAAAAAAAAACACTTTATTTTTTTATGTAATTTAATTCAGTGATACAAATCGAATTTTACTCAGTCTTCAGTGTCTTCATATGATCCATCAGAAACCCTTCCGATGTCAACAAAATGTCACATATGCAGCAAAACTGTTTACAACACTGCAATATATTTCTATAGGATATTAATTATATTATAGGCCTTTATAACCTCTAACACGGAGAAGAGTGAAAACTCCTTACATGAACGCTACTAAACATTTGAACACAACAAAACAGGAGGAAGTACGATGAAGCAACGAAGTAAAAGTACAGTTTTTTCACACACAAAAAAATACTTGAGTAAAAGTACCAATCTTTAAATAGACTCTAAAATATTAGTTACCCCAAAAATGTACTTAAGTAAATGTAACTCGTACTACCCACCTCTGAATCCTACTATGATGAGACTTGATTTATGTATATTAATTGTTACGGGTTGGGACTGTTACCAAGCAACCTTTGCATGACCTAATTAAACACCTTTCCATGCATATATATATATATATATATATATATATACACATACATAACTATGTTTGCGCTGACGCATATGGAAAAATGGCATCTACTAAAAGAAATCATACTATGGCGGCGGTTTGGTTCTTGAATACTAATTATATAAATATGTATATAAACTATTTTAAGTTTAGGTTCCTGCGGGATACACTTAATATTCATGAGCTTGAGCTGAATTACCCGGATAATGAGTAGGAGGGAGGAGCTGCGCAGGCGGCTGAAGTACCCGGATGAGTGACAGGAAGAGCTGCGCAGACGTGCAGCAGAAACGCAAACACACATCTGCCGAGAGCGCGGTTGCCTGTTCATCCGAATTTAATCACCTGCCCTATCGATCTGTAAGTGCTGCCTCTTATTTTGAATTCGGTATCTATGAATGATAATATTCGCTTTTAAAACGCAAAACGAAATGTGCCTTTTGTTGCAATAAATGCTTGATTCACTTATGATGCTATGCATGTTAGCGCTTGAATTAATGACAGCTCTATCCGCACCACCGGCATCTGATGTGGTAAATAACACTTCTGATAGGAGTTTTAGACAAATGTGATGTGTGAAATGATGAAAGCGCCTCTCACTGAACGTTAACCCTGCTTTTATACATAAATGTGACTGATGTTTTGATGCACGGAGAATCGTGTGTGTGTAGCTTACGTTATATACGACGATGGACACACTGTATTACATAATATCAACATCTGTTTATCCAGCTGCAGAACGACCTGCGTTGCTAATCTCTATTATTTTATAAGCGTAATGTTTTGATAGAAAATAAGCTTTAAAAAGTGAATGGCGTCTTAAGTTGAAGAATTATTCCAAGTGGTCATGTGTCAAAACAGAATGACGAGTTTCGCTTCGCTAAGCGAGAGATATGCCTGTTATGCAAATGTTGTTTATGTTCTAAATAACTTTCTTTGTGGCCCATATACAGGGAAATAGATCTCGATTAGTATAGGAAAGGAAAGTCATTTCAGTTTATTGACTCATGATAGAGGTCACAACCCCTCCCTAAGGTCATATTTCTAGTTTAGTTTTACTAGTCTGCACTTTTCTGGTATTATCATTAATTATTTTTATATAAATAGCTATAGAGTCACTTGACCATTATCATACAATAAATATTTTCAAGGTACAGCAATCCTAAACAGAAAATACTCAAGTTCAGGTTACTAAAATATACCATTTATGCACAAATATGTACACTTGGTAACAATAAGTACTTTTAAGATAATATGCATTCTTTAGAAGATAATAAAGTATATAGCGCTTTTTCTAAAAGCGTAGAATGTAACAGTCACCATCCACTTTTTTTCCATAATATTGGTTCCATAGGGTTTTTTTCATAGTATTTTTTAAAAACAGGTCTTAGTTTAAGAGTTAAAAACGTGGAACCAAACTAAACACCCATAAGGTAAATTAAAACATTACAAGCATTAATTTGAAGCAAAAAAAATGAGAAAAACAAAACTCAACGGCTTTGAATTGATTAGAAAAAGAACTACAATCCCATGAAATATTGCGAATGACGATTAAAATGTAAAGCAAAATATGCATGGTATGCGTACAAATATGTCATAAACATTGCTTCGTGTGAGTGAGTTGGCCCTAAAAAGTAATTTTATGTTTTGTGATTCTGTAATTGGTGGACGTTTCTCTGCAGATTCATCGGTTAAGCAAACAATAATTTTACAAAAGTTGAAATAAGAAAATAAATTAGTCAAAATAATGCAGACGGATGGCTAAAAAAAGCATTTAAATAACCTCATAGCTCACAATAGGTCTGTCTTTATAGATTATTAAAATATAGCTCAAAATCAGTTCCATTTATTGAGGGGAAAAAAAAAAAAAAAAAAAAATATATATATATATATATATATATATTTTTTTTTTTTTTTTTTTT
>JAUCNO010001129.1:1663245-1683954 GCA_032353835.1 Enteromius viviparus | reverse complement strand
TTGGAAAGGTGGTCCTCGAAATGTTTTCAAACAGTCAATGGTGGGCCCTGAGTCACAAAAGGTTGAGAACCCCTGCTCTAGTCCACACCAGTGAACGATATCCGACTATTCCAAGCGCATATGCGTCTGTCGCTTTAAATTCTTGAGCTCATTATAGCAGGATAGATTCTGATTGGCTGTCAATGTATTGTTCATCACCAAGGGAAAAAATCCTTGTTGGAAAGTGATTCCAACAATTACGTTTTATTTGTGGAGTGGACAATATTGAGATCAATGAGAATTATCTTACTGTTATCTTTATAAGCTAGTTATCATTCTTGGTTTCAACAGGCCTTAAGATATACAACAAGGCACCATACACACCAAAGATGATAACTATAAAGATATTATCATCCACACCAGCAAACAATATAGTCTGTTTATTCAAAGCGCATGTTTACTTTGTGTGAATGCCTTAATGCATGTTAACTAGTCGTATTCATTCAATTCAATTTCAATTTAGCATCTTCCTTGAATAAATACTTAACACTATTACCGCATTACTGTAAAATTACATGTATTTCTATGAATATTTTTTATAATTTTGACATGTACTAACAGTCTGTATGTTTCTTACAGGTTCAGTATGGGGCGTACGTTGGTGTCGGTGGTATTTCCAACATTTTCAAACTTATCTTCGGTGGATTGATGTTCTTGATCCTTGGAAAGTTCAGCTTTGGCAGAAATCTCCTCATTAAGGTAAAGCATACTGTATAATATTGTGAAGGCTACAGTTTATATATTGTAAAAACATATTGCATTTAATTTGTGGATCTTGCATAATCAGATATATACTTTGTCTGCAGTATCCAGAGTTTTTCTCATTCGGCTTCTTCTCCAAAGAAGGACCAACTAGAAAACAGGTATTATACTCACATCATCATCTATGCTATCAGCTTTATTTTTCTTAGGATCGGTTTAATTTAAATGCTGTATCTGCAGATGGAGGAGTCCTCTTTCCGTTTCATCTTTTTTGGAGAGGGTTACACTGAAGGTACAGACCCTAGTGAGGGCAAACCCAATAGCAAGATCCGCACTCTGGTCAAAGGACCAGGTAATGTATTCAGATCTGCCTCATATTAAGGTTGCTACCTCAGTGCACGTTTCTCATGTACATTATTTTTGTTTGTGGTGTTTTCTAGAGGCAGGATATGTCGCCACACCAATCGCAATGGTTCAAGCGGCTCTTACCATGTTGAACGAATCAGATTCTCTTCCAAAAACGTGAGTCCAGCCATATATGAGGTCAAAACTAAACCTAAATAAACAGTTTGTATTATTAATAGAACAATTCACCCAAGAAAGACTTTTTTAGTGCTCAGCAGAAGAAAGAATCTCATACATTAACCATTTTAAATATTGGGTGATCTGTCCCTTTAAGTAGTATATTCTTAATGTATATTATTGGATGATTCTCCACAGTGGCGGCGTTTACACTCCAGGAGCAACGTTCGCCAAGACCACCCTCATCAACCGCCTCAACAAACACGGCATTCAGTTCTCCGTTCTTTAAGTGAGAGATTAAACAGGACTCAACCGCCTTGGCTTTAACATCAGTCTATTCCCTTGCTTGCTTGAGCATAGAGCAGTCTTGTAGCTCTTTAAAGCTTCCTTACGGTGTTGCTGTTTTCCGGTTTAGTGTCCTCGCTTGTGCATGGTACACTGGGATGGGGTTATCAGCATGCACTCTGCTCAAATGGCTGATAAATTTGCACTACGAGTGTGAAGCAAACACTCTTGAAAACCCTCCATTTGATCATGTTTCAGTTTGAAAATTGTCCTATTTTTGGCCATTGTTTTAATCACTAACAGAAGTTCTCGCAGATGACAGACATCTCTAAAAACATATTTAAAAGCACACCAAGAATTGAGAGAAATAAATTTTGAGTAAGAGAAAGAACTAGTTTTTGTAATATTATCATGAGTTGTTATATTTGTGAATCCTGTAACTGTAGCAGAAAAGTTTAATACAAGAAATCAGAAGAGAAAAAATGTTTTAGAGACCAATGAATCTGTGAGTTGTTTGAAAGACTGGAGAATGTTGTTGTGGTTTGTTTCTAACTAAATAAAGAACATATCAAACTGTATTCTGTCTAATGTTATGCAACTGAAATGTAGTTTTTTATTCTATACAGCCTACTTTTATAGTCTGTGAAACTATGCAATATGTCACAATATTCATCCAATTTGTCATAATTAATTTAGGGCTGGGTTGACAATATTGTATTTTTGATTCTAACCAGTGCTTATTTTGATGAAGCACTGTTTCTTTAATCCCGGACTCAAGAACAAAATTTCATTGAACCTTATTACCGCTTCTGAATCGTAAGCTTTCTTACTTTTCACATGAAGTCTCAGCTCTTATAAAAAAAACAATCAATAAATGGCTTTCATTTAATGTGACATTGCTGTAACGTTAGTCCCTCCATTAAAGTGGTATAGTACTTCTTACTTCTAGCACAAAATACTGTAGCTAACTGAAACCTTGGTCGAGCTTAACTCCTGGAAAAATTTGTAATACCAACCTAGCTTATTGTGTTCACTTCTACAAACATGACCTGACAATTCCTGCTCTTAAGAAGCCAATCAAGCCGTAGACAACAAGCAAACAGCAGTCATCACCAAAATAAAACCGTTCATTTGTAAAATGCAAATCGGAATGCACTTCATTGCAGTATGGATGCTTGCAAAACAATGTTACCACACAAATCCAACATTTGAAGGGTTAGTTCACCCAAAAATTGTAATTAATTACTCACCCTCGTGTCGTTCCAAACCCATAAGAATTCCGTTCATCTTCGGAACACAAATTAAAATACTTTTGATGATATCACAGAGCCATCCGACCCTCCATAGACAGCAATTCAATTCAACTGAAATGATTCCAGATCCAGAAACGTGGTAAAAACATTGGTCCATGTGGCCACATTTTGCGATGCTACGAAAACACTTTTTTGCGCAAATAAAGCAAAAATAACAATTTAACTTACTCTCGTGACCTCCAGCACGCTGAACGCATGAACGTATTTGATGTAATCAGCATTGTTTGAAAGCACGCGCGTGTGCGTGATCTGCTGCTGCGTCCGAAATCGCATACTGCTTAAGTAGGTACTACATTTAAAATTGAACGTACTATCCGACCGTTAAAAAGTACGTTGTATATAGTAAGAATGGTGGTAGTATGAATGGAATTCGGACGTACTACATCCGCTATATTGATGTTGTCACGTGTCATGCGTCGTCACAACTGCGCGAAAATGTAAACTTTCAATCTGTTTATTTAGATTTGTTAAACAAGTGTTATTTAATCAAAATAAACAACGGGGGTTTTTTTTCCTGAGGTACTTACACTTGAAATGAGCAGTGTCTCCACTTTCTACCATTTTTTTGAATATGACGCCTCTTCTCCCAGAGCCTCATGGCATAGAAAAGTGTCCATAGTATGCGTACTGCAGAATTCGGGTGGAAGCAGTAGGTCATCTGGGTACTTCACCGACTAAAGGTCGAATGCTATGAATTCTGACATACTACTCGCCTCGCATACTGTATTTCGCAGACTATGTAGTAGGGAAGTAAGCGATTTCGGACACAGCATGCAGCTTCATGCACCTGGAAGAAAGCGTAAGCTTAATGTTCTCCAAAATCCCAGAATATGTAAATCATAGAAGAACGGTTGACTACATGATGTTATTTTTGTTTCCTTTGCACAATATTTCCTATCGTAGCAAAAATTTAAGTTGATCCACTGGTGTCACATATTTTTTTTACCCGTTTCTGGGATAATTTAAGTTGTATTGCTGTCTATGGAGGGTCAGGTGGATTTCTGATATTATCAAAAATCTCAATTTGTGTCCTCAAGATGAAGGAAGGTCTTATGGGTTTGGAGTAATTAATGACAGAATTTTGATTGTCGGGTGAACTAACCCTTTAATCTGCGCATATAAATTAAATCAGCGACATATCCCTGTAAACAGCGAATGTGTAACATCAATAAAACCACTTAAACAATGTCACATAAGTTACAAGCACAAACTATTTACAAATGATTTGATCTTCATCTTCAGTCGTTTCAGTCTTTAAAGTTACAAGTTTATTTAATAGGTCTATCAGGACCAAATCCCAGACTTCTCTCTCTTTCGACGCACAATGGCAGCCACATCCTGTTTGAGAGCGGTGACGCACTGTTCCAGCTGCTCTGAAAAGTCCTTCAGGAGATACGCATGTTCATCCACAAACAGTCTGAGACAAAGCAGGTCTGCTTCCTCCTATGGTTTCACAAACATGCATTGTATAGACATATAGTCATATAGAGTCAAACCACAGAGGCTGATTGGCATGACTAATGGATGGATTGGGACTTGCACACTTACACTGGGTCTGTGTCTGCGCAGCCGCTGAAGTTGCCCCCTAACAGAGGTCATGCTGTGGTAGAACACTTTTAAAGCTTTGGCAAACTCAGCATCACAGCTGGGCCTGAGGCTGCCTCTGCGCTCCTGCCGACCACGGTTATTCTCCACACCTGCAGGAGAAACGACAGAGAATAACAATGCGTGTTACAAACTGTGCATGTTCGGCAATGTTGTGTTCTTGATGTTTTCATGCTTGCCTTTGAGTATAGAGTATAGGGCAGTCCGGAATGTCATGGAATTTGTAATACATAGAAATGCAAGTCTTCATGAAAACCCATCAAAATAAAAAAAAATAATAATAAAATAAATAAATAAAAAAATCGAGACAAATGTATGTGTTGATTGCACATCTTAGAATTATTTCTCCTATTATGTTTTAAAAAGGATGTCACACTTTTTTCCAAGTTTAATTATAAGCAGTAAACCAGCACTTTTGTTCTTTTGGTTTTTTTATTTATTTATTTATTTTTTTCACAATTTTAATTTGAATGCGTTTTAAAAGATTAACTAAATTGCGAAAGTTTTATGCAGTGATTTGATTACCAGCTTCTTCGGTATAGAAAAACTAAAACAAATAAAGAAACATCACAGAATGTCTAAAAAAATATTTTTTAACATCCGTTTATTGAAAAAAAGGAATAAAATTACTTATTTTTAAATAACATTTTATTGATTAAATTTATTAGACATGCTTTTTGATTATTCAAATTTAATAAAAAAAAAAAAAAAAAAAAAAAAAACACATAAAACAGACATTTTGGAAAAATAAAAATGGAATTTGGGAAATATAAAAGTGGTTGCATAAAGCCTTAAATTAATTAAAAGTTCAACAAACATCTGTATTTTTATGTAATATTGTATACATCTCAATTTAAATGAATCAGACATGCTTTTTGATTACCAAAATTTAACATTAACTTTTCTGGATTCCATATTTTTCCAGTTTTTATTTTTCTACATTCAGATTTAAACAAACTTGATTTTTAATCCCGGTTGAGCCCCCAATTTGTGTTTTACCCTGAGCAATATCATGACAGAGCAATAATATCCTACATGACTTAACAGAAAACGGTCACCATTTCTGGCCGAGCTGAGCTGCTCTCTCAGAGCACCGTTTTCTTTCTTCAGCGCTGTGTTAGCATTTCTCAACTGTTCCAAGTCCTGATGAAGGGCTCGGAGAGATGAGCTGAGGTCAGATCCTCCGGTTTCTGCAGTCTAAACAAACAGAAATACACATCCACCTTGAAAAGATCCGTATTCAGGTTCATTTTGGGTGCTAAACAATGCACATTCATTGGAAACATCACAGGTTTGATTTAAGATACATACCGAGTGTTCTGATGCACCAATCTTGTCAATAATAATGCTATCTTCTTGAGTCATCTTCAGTCCATCCATACAGGAGACCAATTCAGAACAACCTTCTACAAACACAAACATGTTTATTGGAGAAGTTTAAGAATGCCTCAAAGGTAAATGGGTTGCTTTTATTCTTGTTTCTACAGATTTTCTATCTTCAAATGACCTTATTATTTCAATCTCAACATGCACTACTTTTCAAAAGTTTGGGGTCAGTAAAATAAGATAAAATAATGACATTTTATAAAATAAGAAATTGTCAGTAAATTTATTTAGAATTTAAATTGTATGCAAAAATAATACAAAAAGTGTTTTCAAATTTGACAAGAAGAAATATTAGCTGAGTAAATCGGCATATTATCAGGCACTGAAGACTGGAGTAATGGCTGCTGAAAATTCAGCTTTGCATCATAGAAAGGAGGTTATTATATAGTTAAATAGTCTTGGCAAAAAAAAAAATCTTACAAACCCCAAATTTTTGAATGGTATGCTAGAATATTGTTTGTCTTAAAGACTTTTACCCTGCAGGCCCCACAGCTCCAGCACCAGGGCATTGCTCTGAAGGTAACTGAGCAGTTCCGGAGATGTTCTCAGAGCAGTGAACTGGACTCTGTGATCCAAGAGCGGGTTCACGTTGTGCCACACCGCTGGAGTGTAGAGAGGCTGAGGACAGTCAAACACCTGAAACCTGCCAATCAGAGTTCAGAGCTTTAGCTGAACTTCAGTCTCTTCAGACTTCACCGTCAAGGCTCAGAAAAGCATGAAAGACATCGTCAGAATACTCCATCTTCCATCAACCTTAACGTTAGGAAGCTACGAGAATACTTTTTATACAGAAAGACAAGAAACATGACAACTTTTTTTATTTATTTAATTTATTATTTATATTATATACACACATGTCTTATTTCTAATATAAAGCAGGGGCCTGTTCTATAAACAAAGATTAGAGTATAAGCCTGGGTTATTTCAGTTAGTCTGACTTATTGCCAGTTATTTTGTAATATATTTCATAAGCCTGGCTTATTTGGTAAACTTGTTTTATGGAACAGGCCCCTGAAATAAGATTTCACAACATGAAAAGTTCAGTAAATGCTTGATTACATTCTGCCAGCAGTGAAGCAAACTAACCCGATCTGCACTCCTCTGTTACGGGCCTCTTTAACCCAGCGTAGGCCACAGCACTGATCCAAAACCAGCTGAAAGTCTAGTCGTTTCCCAAGCAGCTCTGATGGGTCTATAAGGATGTCATCTTCACCCAGGGCCCTGCAATATATAAATATCACAGCAACAATTAATACTCAATTCTTTCAACATATCTGAACGCAGAAATGTTACCCACAATCCCGTTGGGCTGCAGGGCACTAGCTGTGTCTGCAGTATGGCCTCCTCTGTTCCTTCCGGACCCACCACTTCCACCTGCTCCTCCAGAGGGATGCGAAACGCCAGGGACTGCAGCCACAGGTGAGCACTGCCCAGGTGCAGGGGCTCTAGAGGATCCCAGAACGGGTCTCTGTCCCGGGGAAGAGGAGCTCGGTCTGCCCCCTCTCCTCCTACCATCTGCTGCTGGTACACCTCCTCCATCAGAAACTTACGGTTGACAAACTTGGCTTTGGACCACATCCATACCTAAAACGACAAAAAAGGACATTTAGATCATAACTAGTGCTGTCAAAACATTCAAAATAAAGGTTTTTGTTTATATGACTTATGTTTACCGTGTATATCAATTATATAAATACTCTCACAGGCAAGTATACATGTAAGAAAAATGTCATATTGGTATATTAAAAATATGTATATATTAAAAAAATGTATGTATTTTTGTAATAGCATATTTACATCTATTTATATAAATTATAAATTATTGCAGTTTGAAAAAAAAAAAAAAATTCTGAGAATTGATAAAAATGGAGTTACCTGTTTTTGCAAATGAGCTCTTCATATACTTTATGTGTGTGTATATTTATATGTATATTTGTTGGACAGCCCTAATCATAATAAAGTTCATGTTTTCATGAAAAGTCTGAGAGTCATTGCAGCAAAAATTGCTTTTTTTTAAATTTAAGGATCAGAGAAAAGGTGGAAAATATTCATGCAAAATTAAATGAAAATTTAACTTTAAGGCATTAAAATTGGGTTTTACAAAATATATCATAGTATAATATAGGAAAGGGTTTAGAACAACATGAGATTGAGTTAATGTCAAATGTCAAAATTGGTATACCTATAATATCGGGTGAGAGCCAGAACATTTTTTGTGCATGCTCTAAGATAATATAATAATCAACAACCTCGTGCTTCGGCTCTACATCTGATGCTGTAATTTCATTAGTCTCTTATCCAGTTACACTGGCCCCTTCTTTCAAAAACATCTAATTACATTTTGGAAGACCATGTCAGCTGACACCTTCCTTTTTGAAGTCCTGCTTTCTTCTGTACTCTGAGAAAGAGACTATTCATGGTTTACATTCTTCTCGCCGCTCTTAATGTGTCATGTATCTCCAAAAAAAGAAAGGAGCTTCATCTGTAATTAAATCAAATGCAGACATATTTCTCACCTGTTTGCTCTCTAAAGACGTCACTCTCACCGCAGTGTCCTTCTCCAGGTCGTGACCCTTAGAGTCTGACATTGCCAGGTTCTTGATTTCCAATTTGAATTCAACTCCCTGAAAAATAAGAACCATGATTGAGATGCATAATTTGGTGCAAACCTTCAACTTGTGCCAGCACATTATATACATTAGTGTTTTTAGTTAAAATTTCTATTGTAGAAATGCCAAATAGTGGATGTTTATTTCAATAAAAAAACCAAAAGAATTAGGCATTGAGTGTCAAGTAATGCAAGTAGCATTTGACTGGAAAATTATTATTATTATTTTTTTTTTAAGTACTTATGTGTTTATTTAAAAGGTAAAAATACACTTTAGTGATGCTTTTGATTGGATAGTACACGGAAAAAAAATTAAACGTCTGTCATTATTTACTCACCCTCAAGAATTTCTTTCTGGTGTTTCAAATAAAATTATATTAGTTATTTTAAAGGATGTCTGTAACAAACAGTTTATGATCCCTATTGACTCCTACAGTATTTTTGTTACATATTATAGACGTCAGTGGGGACAAGCAACTGTTTGGTAATCAACATTCTTCAAAATATCTTCTTTTACGTTCAATGGAAACCCATAGAGGTTTAAAAAAATAAAAAAAACTTAGATAAGTATATAGTTCACCCAAAAATTCTGAGATCATCCTTTTAAGCTACATTCCTACAAAGAGGTATTTTCAGCTATTGCTTGCCAAAATTAATTGGTAAGTGTTACACAATCGTAAGTGTTGTCACTGTTCTCACCTTCTTTAACTCTTTACTCATTTGATTAGCTTCTGTGACCATGGGCATCAGCTTTATATAGTCATAAAACACTGCCAGTAGACTGGGGTCAGGCTGGTGTGGCCCTGTAGGTGGTGTTAGAGTTAACTAAAACCATTAGAAATCATTTATGAACTGAAATAAAATTAAATGCAAAAATTAGCTAAAACTAAAATTATAATAAATTACAAAAAAAATGAAAATATTAAAATTAAATCTAAATCAACATATTAACAAGTACATAAACCATACTAAAATAACTCTGGATTCATCCAAATTCAAACCAAATATATCTAATCAATAAACAGACATTTTAATTGATGCAAGACTTACGGTGGCCCTGATCGTCACACAGAGACTGAATGTGGAAGCCCTCAGCTGCTGCCAGCTCGGACTGGAAGTAATCATAATCGTAACGACTCCAGTCGTCTACTGAGCGCTCCGAAGGGAGGCCGATGAACAGGTAAGTACTGTTCGAACCCAAGACGAGACGATCCTTCATCAGCAAGAGACAAAGGCAGTTTAACACTCAGCTGGTTCAATAGCAATCTAATAGACACAGATCTACTTTTTCATTCATATTTGAAAATGCAAATGCATTGAGAAATACCTTCATAATTTAAAGTGTTTTAAGCTTGTACACAAAAAAATAAAACAAACACACCAAATGTTGCAGCTCTATCCTCTTAGATACTTGCACTCCATTCACAATGACCTTTGACCCAGGCACAGGAGTGACTGATACTCTCCTTTGCTGGTTTGAGAAAGCGGCATGTTTCTCCTGAATGCTGAAAACAAGAAACAGTACAAATATCAGCTTAGATTTTTGGAAAAACACTTGACTTACTACATGGTCAGACACAACATGTTCATTATGGGATGCATATTATGTACCATATATTGAGATATAACTAGAGAATCTAGTAATTTTTCTCTTGCTTAACTCACCCTAGACCCCTGATACAGAGCGATCTGGGCGAGTTGTCTGCCAAACCAATATCCCATTCGCCTTCTCAAAAAAAACAAATATTGTGTTCAGGTAATATATATATATGCTCTAATAACACTATTATAAGACAAACCCACCTTCCTGAATGAAGAGCTTCACAACACCAGACAGCTGAGCATCTTCATTGATGTTCATTATGTACGGGTGCATTTGCATCATCCTTCGTTCCTAAAATGGGGTGAGATTTCCAAGAATGGTGCATAAATACGGAAAATGACTTTTGACTGCTATAGAGGGACTATCCGATGTGGTGTTTATTTTAACTAAAAATGAAAACGGTTTAAAATGTTTTTTGTGTGTGTGTATATATATATATATGTATATGTGTGTGTGTGTGTGTGTATATGATATATAAAAAATAAAAATAAAAAAATAAAAATAAAAAACCGAAAATTAAGAAATAGTTACCTTAAAAAGTTAAATATATTTGCTAATCAAGTACTACAATAAGTAAAAATTAAAATATGGAATTAAAGTTACATAGAAAATAGTAAAATAAAAAAAACTCTAAAATCAAAATGAAAAAAATATATAAAAAAAGAAAGCAAATTTACAACACTGAATAAATGTACTATGATCAGTACTAGTGTAAATAAATTTGTTTAACCTGTGAATTCTCTCAGATCAGCTATCATTACTCATTTAAAATACATAAAAAGCATTGTGTATATATTCTTTCGAAGGTGATTTTGGACAATTACATTTTGTATTTACGCTCTAATCCATATTTTCATAAGCATACCTGTTCCCATTGCCAACATTGCTGGGTATATTAAATCCTAAAGTCACACCGTGTAAAAGAGCATCTTTGTGTACCTGTGTTATAGTTGCATACTGAGTCTCCCAGTCTTTTAGTGCTTCTTGAAGATGTTGTTCCCACAGTGTCTGAATGGCTCGAATCTGCAGCTCATTATGTGTCAACAATCGCCGCAGCTCCTCTACAACAGACAGCATGCTTCATTAAATTAAATGTAGTAACATTTAGAGTTTCTTTTTAGTTCTATCACTTTACATACTCGTCTCCTCGTCAGCTTTGCGTCCGTCTTGGCCCAGTCTGCTTAGTTTTAGAAGTAGTTTTGCATTCTCTGCCTTGAGTTCCTTCACCAGTCTTTCTGTGGGACTCTCATTCACCACAGCTTTATTCTGGATCCGCTTAGCTCTGTAAAGAAAGACAATGCGTCCAATAGAATATCACACATATTAGCCTGATGCAAAACTTGCAGAACCCACCTTTCGGCATATCGAAGAGTAGAAAGAGACTCTTCATAGCAAATATCTGCAGGGCTCAAGGTTGCAATCTGTATCATAAGGACAATAAACACTCAATGCAATTATTCTAAAACATCACTGCCTTGTTCTATGTTAGTTTAGACTGAGAAATCTTACCATTACAGTTCGACTGTTACCACCAAGAGCAGACTGCAGTAATTTGGTGAGGACAGAATCTCTATAAGGGATGTGAACTACTTTCTTTCCAAGCGTCATGTCTGCTAGAGCACTTTATAGACAGATAAATGCAAAATAAAAAAAGCATATTAAACACATACCTAAACACAAACCTGTATTTGGATACTTACAAAGCTTAACTGTTGTCAAAATTAACCAGTTTGGTTATACGGCTACATACCCAATAAATATGTAGGCTTCAGTGTTGGGGGAAATGCATTACAAGTAACGCAAGTTACTTTTTCAAGTAACTAATAAGGTAAGATATTACTTTGAAATTTACAAGAAAATATTATTCAAATAAGTAACTAAGTTTTCCTATTTATTCACTGACAGTTCTCTTGTACGCATAATGGGTTATTAATTTCTTATTTGTTTGAATAAAATAAAAATGTTGAATAACAAAAAAATAAAAAAATTAAGAAGCCCAGCTCAGGTGACAAAAAGTAATGCAAAAGTAAATGTAATTGGTTTCTTTCCAATAAAAAAGTAACAATATAGCACAATTACTTACTTTTTGTGGAGCAACTCAATCTTGTAAAGCATTACTTTTAACAGTAACTTTCCCCAGTACTGGTGGGCATGAAAAATTGATTTTATAGTTCTACAGTACATTAACTTAAAACATCTTCTGAATACGATTATTATATTAGTACTAGTAATCAGAAAACATTGCATCAGCTGAGTTTGTATGCAGCAAGAGAACAAGTGGCATACAGCGTTTCCATATAGGACTAGGAAAATATTTGATATCTGCTAACCTGATGACATTTCCAAGGGTAGTTAAGCTGAGATTGATGGCAGTGCCCTCTTTCAACCTGTCGGCTTCTGACCCCGATGACCTTTGTCTTTCACTACCAGCCAAGTCCACTAGATAAATGTTGGACTGTTTGGTGATGCACTCCTTTGAAAAAATCTACAAGCACAGCAAAAATAAGTAAAGAATCTGAGAAAATAACCAGATAGCCTACAAGTCGTAATATTAACATAAATAGCGAAGCATATTCTATATGAGATAGATGAAATCCCACTAGAATCCTGCTATCATGCTTCAGTCTACTGATAGTCTACAGTCTAGCTCAAAATGCAGGACATATTGTCATAACCTTATAATGAGAGCACTACAGTAAAACAAAAATGTTGTGAATTCTTAGGATTCTGATGACTTTTAATGTATTTTATATACTCTGTTTGTATCTGCATCGGTTACACATCTTCCCTGTGTGTTAACATCAAGAATTATGACTGTTCAGTGATTTTGCCCCGCCCCCAAACATATGATTCAACTATTGGCAAGATGTGAAAGTTCAGATTCGACTGTTAAAATCCTTAGTTGGGGATAGCCCTTAATATCATTTACAATATCACTGAAACCAAAGCCAAGAAGCCAGAACTCAGCTTTCTCACGAACATGCATACAGCCAAAAGTCAGTGATTTTAATTTATAACTTAATAAAAATATTTTTGTAATAAAAAAAATCCATCAATCTGCTTTAGAAGACGTGTTAACCCCCAGAGATAGATATGTGTACAGACAAACAATCCTAGTAAAGACACACGTGCAATATTCTTGGGAGAAAGAACACCTGTTTGAGCTGGATGATGATGAGCATGTGTGAGCGACTGCTGTTGGTGTTCATGTGGGTGGCTGCAGTGGTGCGTGTTCGCGTTCCCTGCTCCATCAGCTGCTCCACCTGTACTGCACTGTCACAGGGCACTCGTCTCAGCCCTTCCACATAGAAACCCCTCTGCTGGTCCTCTCGAACCCGCAGCCCCCCCGCAGATCGGCTGTTTTTTGATAGCAAGTCTGCAACCTGAGCAGGTGTTTGAGGTGCCGCAAAAGGCAAGAAAAACATAAACCCTATAAATATTAGCAAGATGATTTATCCACAAAACACCAATTCATGTGGGTTTGAACTTTTGGAACCGTTTCCCCATTCACACCAATAACGACGATAAAGATAACGATATTAGCAACAACACAAGCAGACGATATCGTCTTTAAATTCTAAAGCTTATGAGAACAGGATAGATTCTGATTGGCTGTAGATGTTTGCATCATTCATCCACTGGAAACAATCGTTTTGGAGGTAATTCCAATATTTAATTTTGAGAATGATTTCTTTATAGTTAGATATCTTTATAGTTATCCTACTTGGTGTAAACAGGGCTTTAGAGTTAGAAAAGTTAAGCAATAATTCACAAGCATCAGATAAAGCTAAATTCTTACCTGTTCATTGTAAATTTCCAACATGCTGAAAAATACCTGTTTTTGTTGAAAAAATTAAAAATTAATTCTTATAAAAATAATAATAGGTAATAGTATTTATGGATTTTAAATATTTAAGATTAAGTGTAAGATTCATACAGTGGCTAATAAACTCAATCCATTAATGCTCAGTTGTAAAAGTATCCAGGTTTCATCTAAGTTGCTGTTTTATCAGCTTACTTAGGCTAATAAACATAAATCTGAATTACTGTAAAAATTAATTATATTCAGTTAAAGAGACATGGTTGCAATATGGCTAGCTGTGGAAAACCTCATTTAGAGTTCATTTAAAACATTTTATTTATTGTAGCATATAATACCATACAAAATTTTTTTAAATAAAACGATTACCCGTCTCATTTATGTATAACTGGCAAATTTTATATGCAATTCAAATACTTAAATTTAGGCCCAAATATTCGTTTTACTAACGTTTTGACAATGAAAATTCAATACATCACTTACAAAATCAAATACAATTGCTTTTTGATCAAAGTGTATTCTAAAAAGTGTTAGACCTACTACATTAGTCAATGGATATAATTAAGGTGCAATTTATCTTTCTAGTTTCAACTGTCTTGAGTATGGTTTAAAAATAATTCTAAATCACACAAAGCCAAACCTCTCAAAAGACACAGCAAAAGTTTATGATGCATTCTCTTTGTAAATACGCAAACACAGCTAATGTCAATGCATACATTTATCAATGCTGTGTAAATGCATTCATGCCACCTCTGAGCACCATTAACCAGTCTGTATAAATACACCTCTGCAGTGTACATGTTTGTGTAAATTTACAAACCTGACACTGCCTGCTGTCTTGCAGGCTCCTGATAGACTGAAACAGTCGCTCGCAGAGGGTGGGTATTAGGCCTTTGTTAGGACCATAACCGACCATAGAGTAACTCTTCCCAGAGCCAGTCTGACCATATGCCAGTAATGTGGCATTGTAGCCCTGCAGAGCGTTATCAAGGATGCCCTGCCCCAAATCTAGAAACACACTCGCCTGGTAATGATCACAGAAAATGTTAGTTTGGCTGCTATCAGTTAATCAGACTCACAAAATTATATGCAATGCGAGATATCCTCTGCATAACCCGATATGCATTACCTGGTCAGCGTAGCGCCCACCTGTCTCCTCAGGTACAAACAGACCATCTTTGTTCCTACTGAAGCCATTGTGAGACCAGTAAGTGTAGTCAAACGTGAAGGTGCGTCTGTTCTGCAGGTTACGAGGGTCTTGAATACTGATATTGTTGGAGCTCATTGAAATAACGCAGCGACTGCTGGCATCCCGTTCCCTCTGCATAAGAAGAAAAAGTTAAAATCTCTAAGCTATGGTTCAGTCTCCTGGTCAACTTGTTAAAGAGGACATCCAAATAAAATGCTACAAATGAACCTAAACTCTACAAGTCTGCAATTTCCCAGATAATCTAGCTGTACTAACCTTATTGAAGGGTCTGACCCGAACTGCCACTTTCACACAGTCCTTGCTGGCCATTTCCATTCCCCTCGCCCGCATGCTCACGTGGATACGCTGGACATAGGAAACACAGAAAGAGTGAGAGGCTGAAACCTGAGCACTTTGTTACTCTTACTTTCTACCAGGGCCCAGCATGATGAATAATTCAGTAGCCTTTGCTTCTCTAAAGATCACTTCCACTGTCTCCATGCTGTAAAAATAGAGGTAAAGGATCAAGTTCTTTCCTCGTTAATGTCATTATGGGGCCTTGTCCTAGTATTCAATAGGTGTTTATACAATTGCTGGTTATCAGTGGGGAGTGCTAAAGCAAATATACCTGTATTATTGCTACCGGACATACTTAAGAGTTACAGTTTAACTCAAGTTTAACTGGTAAATATCGAAGAACACCATTGCGCCACTGTGCTTAGGGTCATTGTCTTGTTGGAAGGTGAACCTTCGGCCCAGTCTGAGGTCCTGAGCACTCTGGAAAAGGTTTTCATCCAGGATATCCCTGTACTTCGCTGCATTCATCTTTCCTTCGATTGCAACCAGTCGTCCTGTCCCTGCAACTGAAAAACACCCCCACAGCATGATGCTGCCACCACCATGCTTCACTGTTGGGACTGTATTGGAGGTGATGAGCAGTGTCTGGTTTTCTCCACACATACCGCTTACAATTAAAACCATAAAGTTCTATCTTGGTCTCATCAGACCAGAGAATCTTATTTCTCACCATCTTGGAGTCCTTCAGGTGCTTTTTTAGCAAACTCCATGCATGCTTTCATGTGTCTTGCACTGAGGAGAGGCTTCCGTTGGGCCACTCTGCCATAAAGCTGCGACTGGTGGAGGGCTGCAGTGATGGTTGACTTTCTACAACTTTCTCCCATTTCAGCCACAGTGATCTTTGGGTTCTTCTTTACCTATCTCACCAAGGCCCTTCTCCCCCCGATAGCTTAGTTTGGTCAACGGACAGCTCTAGGAAGGGTTCTGGTCATCCCAAATGTCTTCCATCTAAGGATCATGGAGGCCACTGTGCTCTTAGGAACCATAAGTGCAGCAGAAGTTTTTTGTAACCTTGGCCAGATCTGTGCCTTGCCACAATTCTGTCTCTGAACTGTGATTCTCATTTGCTCTGACATGCATTGCGAGCTGTAAGCTCTTATAGACAAGTGTGTGGCTTTCCTAATCAAGTCCAGTCAGTATAATCAAACACAGCTGGACTTAAATGAAGGTGTAGAACCATCTCAAGGATGATCAGAAGAAATGGAAGCACCTGGGTTAAATATATGAGTGTCACAGCAAAGGGTTTGAATACTTATGACCATGTGATATTTTAGTTTTTCTTTTTTAATAAATCTGCACAAATTTGGACTTTTCTGTCAATATGGGGTCCTGTGTGTACATTGAGGAAAAAATTAACTAATTAAGCAAAATTTGTAAATTTAAGGGGGTCTGAATACTTTCTGTACCCACTGTGTGTGTGTGTTTTACAGTGCAATGTAGAAATTATTAATTAATTATTTACTTAAACTTAAATAATAGTATACAAATATTGTTTTGATAACATGCCTGCTATTACTACTGAAAGCCCGAGTCCTGTCTTAAGACTATAATATCATAGCAACCACACAGAAATGTGTTTAGAAACATTGAGAATACCTTAGCTGTGAAATAGCTTTGCTCTGGCGACCAGCCATTACACCCTAGCATTGTGGTAAACACCTCTAAAAATCTGTTACTTTCTACAAGATCTGTCTACAGTTATTGTTGCTAATGTAAACATCACATTAGTGTGGGATCAGACACTTCTGCAGTTGTTACAGTGCTTTTATTATGGAAACAATAATTACTCAAACTATTGTAAGGAAACACTGAATACTATTGTAAAAACCTATTTTAAGAGCAATGTACTTGATGTTTGGCTATGCGTCTAAAAGATTAAATAATTCCTTTTTGCCAATAGTTTGTTTGCTTGCAATAAGAAAATCAGCCTCTTATGCCAGTTGCAGTTCACACAGTCACTGAAATCAACTGACACAAATCCTCATTGGCATATCACTCTGTTGTCTAATACTCTTTTGTGTACAGTATGTTAATCCATATTTAAGCACCTTTCGGCGCGCACACGGCCGAACACGTGGGTTTGTGCTGCTGGTATGTTCAAGCACGCTGTACCTAGCAGGAGCGTTTCCATAGTAACCAGACTGTGCCAACGCACCTCCTGCAGCACAACTCTACACATGTGTAACTGAAGCCTACCATTAAATGAAAACCTTCTCTTCTACACCCCTCTCCATCAGCACTGTTTTTAGACTAGCTTCTGCTTTAGTGTGACCATCTGGCCCCCTTGTGGTCAACATTTGCAGGTGGAGATGCTGTGTTAACAGAGGATCAGATGTCGTGGCGGCGGAATTAATCATTAGTTTTAATGAATAATGTCCAAGTTGTGAGCTTGACCAGATAACTTGCGTCCTCATTCTCTGTTAGAGATGAAGTTAGATTGCTTTATTCTGTGTTGTTATACATTGGAGTTAATTTATACCAAGGACAATAACTGTACCTATAAGTTTAAAATATCATTCTAAATGATTAAAAGTCCAAACCACGGCTGTAACACTAACTCTTTCAGAATGTTTTTGTCCTGCTCTTGAACAATACAAACAGTGATAGCCAATCAGAATCCAGCTGAAAGATATCAAGCATTTATGGCGGTAGATGTTGTGATTACAGCTTAGATGTATAATAAACAGCACATTATTTTGTATTATTGTTGTTATTTTGATGTAGGGGTGGGTAACCAAAATATTATCACTATACAGTATGATTGTATAATTTAATTTCATGGTAATGATATGTACACTCACCTAAAGGATTATTAGGAACAGCATACTAATACAGTTCTTGACCCCCTTTCACCTTCAGATCTGCGTGGCATTAATTCAACAAGGTGCTGAAAGCATTCTGTAGAAATGTTGGCCCATATTGATAGGATAGCATCTTGCAGTTGATGGAGATTTGTGGGATGCACATCCAGGGCACGAACCTCCCGTTCCATCACATCCCAAAGATGCTCTATTGGGTTGAGATCTGGTGACTGTGGGGGTTATTTTAGTACAGTGAACTGATTATCATGTTCAAGAAACCAGTTTGAAATGATTGGAGCTTTGTGACATGGTGTGTTATCCTGCTGGAAGTAGCCGTCAGAGGATGGGTACATGGTGGTCATAAAGGGATGGACAATGCTCAGGTAGCCCGTGGCATTTAAACGATGCCCAATGGGCACTAAGGGGCCTAAAGTGTGCCAAGAATACATCCCCCACACCATTACACCACCAGCAGCAGCCTGCACACGGGTAACAAGGCATGATGGATCCATGTTCTCATTCTGTTTACGCCATATTCTGACTCTACCATTTGATTGTGTCATGAGAAATCGAGACTCATCAGACCAGGCAACATTTTTCCAGTCTTTAACTGTCTAATTTTGGTGAGCTCGTGTAAATTGTGGTCCCTGGTGAGGTCTTCTGCTGCTGTAGCCCATCCGCCTCAAGGCTGTGCGTGTTGTGGCTTCTCAAATGCTTTGCTGCATACCTCGGTTGTAACGAGTGGTTATTTCAGTCAAAGTTGCTCTTCTATCAGCTTTAATCAGTCGGCCCATTCTCCTCTGACCTCTAGCATCAACAAGGCATTTTCACCCACAGCACTGCCGCATACTGGGCGTTTTTCCCTTTTCACACCATTCTTTGTGAACCCTAGAAACGGTTGTGTGTGAACTGTAATCCCAGTCACTTTCACTGCTGATTGCATTTCAACGGTTGGAGGTGCATTTCATCAGATTTTTGGTATAAAGAACCTTTATTAGAACGGAAAGATTCCATAAATGTTGAATGTTCTTCTTGGAACCATTAAAGACCATTTAATTGTAAAAGTGTAGAAACTTCTCGGCAGTTATTTGCTGCAGCTTCCTGAAAGTGTCCGTCCTTCCTACGAAGAAGCTTTCACTGAACATTAGCGCACAAAACCAAGAAGATATGTTCGGCGCGGTCCAACACTTCTGAGAGAGACGGAGCGAAGCTCTCCAGAAAGAGTGCGTGGTCGTTTGATCAGCTATTGGCTGTGGTTGGGCTCTGTTGCTATGGCAACAGCTAGTTCTGTTGTGGTGTAGTTTGTTTGTGGAGCCGTGAGCATGTCTCTCAAGACAAACGCACACACAGGACCCAGAGCTGATATTTCTGCTGAGCTTCTACAGAGTTGATAGAGGGATCCGGGCAGGGCAAAACTAAACTCTAGTTCACAGGTAGGCCTCACGGATGCAGCTGATTGGATGTTCAAGTTTGTATTGTGAGCTTTTGATTGGATATTTGCTCAACAAGTGTGTTTCCTGCATATTGATTGGTTGTTTTAGTAGCTGTGTTATAATCATTCCAAGAGTTAAAATGCTACCTGTTGAATATTAATCGGTGTTTAATAATTTATTTGCAACAGTAGTATGCAACTTTATTACATACATGCTTATAATATGTAACAGTGAATGCATTTAAAGTTGAAATATTTTAATTTCAAATAAATGCTGTTTTTGTTGAAGTACAGAAAATATTAAGCACCAAATACTGTTTGCTGATAATATAAAGTGTTTCTTGAGCCGCAAATCAGCGTCTTAGAATGGTTTCTGAAGGACTGTGTGACACTGAAGACTGTAAAAGTCAGCTTTGATTGAAGTATGCAAAGAGCAGAAGGTCGTCATCAGTAACTTAGTTCAGTCTTTGTTCGTTTGTCTTACTTTTTCTTTGGCTCCATTTAAGTATCGAAAGAGATGACGTCAACTCATGGCACTGTTTTTCTGTCCCATCTGTCTCTCTTCAGAGCTCCAGTGATGCACCCAGCACTCCCAAGTTTAGCAAAGACCAGCGAGACATCTTCTTCCCAGCATCGTTCTCCACGCCGTGCCTCCACACGCACACGTACCCAGCACCAACACAGGACGGGGAGGCCAAGCTGAGCAAGACCCCTCGACCGCTTCTCATACAGCCACAGTTACACAGCACTCCAACACAGATCTACTGCCCGCCCTCCAGCCAACACGACCAATCACAACAGCGGAAGACACCTTGCCAGCCAATAGCAAGCATGGCCTTCTTGCCTCACACAGGTATGGCATCTATAGGCTTTGAATAACTTTGAAAGTCACACATAAATGAATCTACTATAGTAGTGGTTCTCAACCCTGGTCCTCGCGCCCCCCTGCTCTGCGTATTTTGCATCTCTTTCTTTGTTAACGCACCTGATTTTGATAATTAGCTCATTAGAAGAGAGCTCCGTGCATGGGCTGTGTTCCCAATCAAC
>JAUCNO010001129.1:1634255-1663145 GCA_032353835.1 Enteromius viviparus | reverse complement strand
TCTCAAGGATGATCAGAAGAAATGGACAGCACCTGAGTTAAATATATGAGTGTTACAGCAAAGGGTCTGAATACTTATGACCATGTGATATTTCAGTTTTTCTTTTTTGATAAATCTGCAAAAATATCAACAATTCTGTGTTTTTCTATCAATGTGGGGTGATGCATCGAGGAGAAAAAAAAAACCTTAACTTTAGGAAATGGCTGCAATATAACAGTGACAAATTTAAGGGGGTCTTAATACTTTCCGTACCCACTGTACATATTTTGGTTACAGTCAGTTTATGTTTTTGCAGAAAATAATTGCGGTAAATTGGTAGAACCAGTAACTCTACAAAGAAAAACTACAATACATCAAAGATCGAAAACTCTTGTTCTGTATTTGAAAGCAAACAGGCATTACAAATCAATTTACAAAGCTGTTCATAATAAAATGCATTCAAAGGAAAATAAATGTACATATTATCTGCAAAGAACAAATAACGCTGTGTTCACCAGCTTAAGACCTCAAGATTGAGGAGACCAAGTGCCAAGCATCAATGCAAGAAGTCCACCCATGCAAATCTGGATGATTTTATGCTTTCAACCGGTGTCTCCCAAGTGGTACAACTATAAACCTTATTGTTTGATCTGATGTTGGACAAACCTTCCTGTAAACAAAACAAGTAACAAAATAATTCACAAGTATCAAATTTTATTTATAACATACCTAAAAAGCTATTTACATTTGCATCAATTAGTAGAAACACATTTAAAAACTAAACCTCTTTTTGCTCAAGTCCCTCAGTGCTCCTTACGATAAACAGCATAATTTATTATATAAAATTATTTATCCCAAATTAGATGTTTATTTATTTCAAACATTATCCACTGATTATCTTAACTAGAAAACAGCAGGTTGCAGAGCTCTTAGGAAATGAGGAGAGCAGAAAAAAAGAAATCAAATTAGGGAACAAGTCCAAATTAAACAATTCACAATCAAAGCTTCTTCCTCCTCGTTACAGGTTTAGGAAAAATGGCATCCATCATGCGCTTGCGGCGCAAGTTCATCCTTAGGGAAGGGGTTTCCTTTTCTTCCATTCTGTTTTCAGTTCTAGCGATCGGTTCAGCCGGGCTGGCGAGGGGAGAGAGGAAACTGATCTCAACAGGAGGTGGAGGTTCTGCAGCAGATTTTGTTCTGTTAAAAAGACGACAACAACAAACTTCAAATATTGGAGTCATGGCTCATCAATGCAAAAGCCTGTTTTATAAGCTACTTTTATCACAATATAAATAGAAATGCGCAAAATGGGCCATTTACCTGGTTGCCCTCTTCTTTCTGGGCTTGACAACCTCAGTTTCAACTGCAACATCATCTAGAAGACCATTGTCCTACAGCAAAAGGAAGAATTTATGAAGCTTAAAGTGTGATGGAGCATAAATTAAAGCTCAAATTTAAAAAGAAAGGTTTGCTTACCTCTTTAGATTGAGGATCACTTGCACCTCCTGAGCTATGAGATTGAGGTGCAGGAGAAGACAACAAAACCTCTGGAACTTCATTTAGCACAATAGTTCCTTTTCTCCTTCCTAAAACGAGAGGATTGAAGTTAAAATGGATTGCGGGAAATTAAAGTATTGTAAACTACTGTGAAATGCGGCCTTAAATGTACCTCTTGTTTTTTTCACATCAGCTACAGGAGTAACTGAATCAGCAACAGCAATAGAGTTTTGTTCAGCCACCTTGCTTGCTCGTGTACGTCTAGCACTTGCATGTGGCTTGCTCACATGTTCCTGTATTTCATCGGAAACCACCAATTTCGATTTGTCATTGTCTCCAATTTGAGTTTCATTCTGTGAAGAAAGTGCTGCAGATCTAGTAGGTCTTCTCTTGGCACGTATAATTTCAGTTACAACTGGAACACTCTCCTCCCTGGCTTCCTCGTCTTTAAGTCTCTCTACAAGGGCATCAGCTTGGGAAGCTTCAGCCTTCACTTTCAAAGGAGCCAAATCGGGTCGTTCTCCCAGATCCTCAGCTTGATTCCAGTGCCGGCTTCTCGTAAGTCGTCTTGAAACACTCTGAAGTTGTGCGTCATCAGTAATAAATGTTGCATTGTTTACTTTTTCTGAAGTGTTGGCCACGTTCTTCCTCCTGCTTCTTGGAGGAGTTCTAAGAGGGTGAATAATGCTTGGGGCTTCTTCTGCAGGATCTTGTTGGAAACTTTCTAATGTTAGTCCTCTGGTAGACTTGCGTGTAACCCTACTAGGACTACCATGCGCTCTGGCAGGCTGTATTGTCTCCTCTGGGACTTCTTGATGAGCTTCTGGAACTTCAACATTTGGTGCTTGGGATTTTCTGGTATTGTGTCTGGCCTGTGTTTCTGAGTCATCACTGTGAACAGGATCAGTGGACAGGGTCTCATCATCAACCACTGTGCTCCTGGTTCGTCGGGATCCTTTTCTAGGTGTAGATTTCTGTGGGGTCTTTCGTGCCGGACTTGCAGGCTTTGATACTTTCTCAGATGGCATGTCTTGGTAATTTTCATTAGCATGCTGTTCTGAACCTTCTTTTCTTGTGCTTCTTCTGGGTGTAACAGGAACTTGATAGTCTTGGAGCTGTTTTCCACTCCTTGTAACACGTCTTGGTGTTGAAGGTACTTGAGAATCCATTTGTTCCTCTTCGGTAAGATCCTTCTCTCCATCAAGCATGGGTACAGGGAATGTTACTGTTTTCCTAGTTCTCCGTGATGGGCTGCACTGAGCCTCTTTAATCTTCTCCAAAACTTCCTCAGTATCTTTTACAGATCTTTCAACTGTTACTCTCGCAGGAGACTTGGGTCTTCCTGGTGACTTTGGCCTTCCTGGTGACCTTGGCCTTCCTATTTGTTTTGTTGTGGAAAGTTCCTCAACTTTTCCAGCTAAAAAGAGTGTAGTGTCTATTTGGTTAGACTCTGGTATATAATCTTTTGCAGTGGTTGACACCTCAGTGTCCAATGTAGCAACTTCACTGACCTTCCCTAAACGTTCTTCTTCTGAAGGCAAGACTTTCTCTTGCAGAGAAGACTCCAAAACTTCCACATGAAGAGGAGTATGTGATTCTTCCTGCACCACACAAAGACCAGATTCTAGCCCATTACCATTGGAAAGATCTTTAGTTTCTTGAAGAGAAGTTTCTGCTTCTGGCGTGACGATTTGTTCCACCATCTGGAGGACCTCTGCTGGTTGGTCTTCAATTTTAGGAGCACCCATGACAACAGGTTCAATGTCTGACACCAAGTCTTTTATGTCTTCCAATTTGTTGTCTGGAACTTGAACTGTATGCTCCAAAATGACAACCTCAGTGTTAGTTGTGATCTGATTCTCCACATCCTGAGGTTCTTCTGGTTCATGTAGAGGTAGCAATGCAGCATTGTGGTCTAACTCTGAAGCATCTGGCAGCTCCTCTAAATCTGGATCAAGCATGAGAGTGAAGCCATCTGACTCTTCTGGCACTGTACCATCTGGTGCACTGCTGAGGGTCTGTAAAGTTCCTCCATCTACAAGATGTGTATGCTGCTCCTCAGCCAGCTCTATAGGTACTAGGAGAGTGGTGGATGGCTTAAGCTCTGTATAACACATTGCATCTTCCTCATCTAGATCTGCAGGGCCAAGGCCAACCATTACAACTTCACCTTCTTCCTCTGGGATGTCAGTGTCTAGAACCTGCAGAGAGAACAAAAAAATAATAAGAGGAAAAGGTCCATGAACAACAAATCACAGTGTTTTAAGACTAAAATAGGATATAAGCGATTCACTTACTTTCAGCTGTGCCTCAGGGGTAACCAGTGAAAGCACAGCATTGGCTTGTTCCTGGAGATACTGCTCTTGGGTTGGGAGTTCCTCCATGTAAAGGGCAGGAGGGGGCTGGTGGTTACTGCTGCCATTACCTTTTACTTCATCGATAATCTCAACCTCACTACCCGAGTCCTCCACCTTTTCATCTTCAGACTCCTCTTCATCCTCCGTCTCCTCTGAAGATTCAGCACTGGAGAGCTCATCAGTATCATTCAAGCTCACTACAGCTATAAGAAGAATCCTTCCGTTAGTTTTGGGTCATTACCATGTTTAACTTTAACAATAAATGTTAAACGAGTGAAAGACTTACATCTGGACTCTGAGGTAGCGGGTTCAGATGTCTGTGTTTTTAGATCTACAGAACCCTCAGAAGTAGGCTGACCTTCCTTTATGTCACTACCTGGTTCACTATAGGGTGTAGACAGCACCAACAAAAAAGTCAAATAAAATAAAATGGCAAGAAACAAATACATAAAGCAGCACACAGAAAGCATGATGGGCAAGTCATTAACAAGCACCTTTTGAGTGATCCCTCCCTAATGCTGGATTGGGTTGGAGTTGGAGACAGGTCTGGACCAAATAAATGCTGTTCCACAAAGGCATCCAAATCTAAAATTTAAATTCAATTTAAAAATGATTTTCCTACCAATACAATGATCAGTCATAAATCAACAGTTAAAGTACAGGTTTGGGGTCAGAAAATATTTTAAAATGTTTTTTAAAACAAGTTTATATTCACAAAGGAGGCAACTATTTGTAAAAATACAGCGAAATGATAAAATATTATTACAATTGAAGCCATTTTCTGTTTTAAAACATTTTAAAATGCATGTTTTCGTGTAATAGAAAAGCTGGATTTTCTGCCATTAATAGTAAGTAAACGTACCTGAGGTTTCCATAGATTCCTCTTTACATTCTTCATTAATCTCAGGTTCATTAGTTACTTGCTCGTGGTTCACCAACTCGACCGCTGGAATCTCAGATACAGAAGCCTCACAAACTAATTGCTCTGGTACGGTCTCTGATACCTTGGTGACAGCTGGTTCGTCAATAGTGTCATAAGCAACATTTTCTTCCATGGACTGGTTCACAGGCTCTATCACCGGAGGAAAACTGAAAGCTTCAACAAAAATGGAGGATGTGTTCTGTGAATCTTCAGCTTCAGTTGGTTCCTGGATTTCCTGATGTTTAGAAATCTCAGCGAAAGATTCTAAGCTTGGCTCCTCAACTGGAACAATAATTTCCGGCTCTGTAACTACATCTAGCTTGAGTACCTGAGCTTCTGAAGTTTCCTCACGCTCCTTCTCAATTACTTCCCTCACACAATCGTTCTCAATATCAACATGCTCCTCAAGCTTTACTCTGCTACTTTGGTCTTGTGCATCTGAAGGCGTCTTTCCAAGGCAAAAGTCTTCCTCTATCTCTCTCTCATAAGGTACTTTCAGCTGTTCCTCAGGCAGTGTAAGAGAGGGTAATTCTTCAGTTGCGTTTCCTTCCACAGGAGGTTCACATTCCTCTGAAGTGTCTGGAAGTCTTATGGTCACCTCCCGATCCACACTGCGGTTTGCCTTTGTTGCCATAAGCTCCTCAGGAGCATCATGGAACTCAAGAGTGGTATCGGACTGATTTGATACAAGACTTGCTTCCTGCCCCAGACTAGGTCGTCGCACAAGAGTGGGAAGCACTTGTTTGGACACTGCAGTAGGGATCTCTTTAACAGAGGATCCACTCTCAGACACTTCGTCAGGATTTTCTTTCTCTTCTAGTGAAGGCATGCACATCCTCTTTAGATTTTCTTCCTCTTCAGCATCTGAATGTTCACTCCAGGATGCAAAGCTTGCTTTAGGAGGTGGAGAACATCTCTTCGGTGTATTAAGCTCCCTGTTAATTGCAATCTGTAAAGAACCATAACCATATTATAAACAAAATTAATTATTTTAATAATTAACAAAACTTTCATGGAAACTCATTTAAACATTTCTTTTTAGATATAATAAAGGCAAGTTACCCCATTGTTCCAATGGACAGAGCCCTTGGAAGCTTCCGGAGAATCAGCCTCCTCTATGAAGGTAATACGGCTCTCTTTGGAGCGGAGAGGAGGAGTGACTGATCGGCCTGGAGAGGCAGAAGGGGTGGCCACGGGAGTGGGACGTTGGCTGCTCCTTAGAATTGACTGTGGGGTGAAGGCAGAGAAAACTGGCCCTGACGCCAAAGCTCGAGCTCTCTGGAAAATAAATAAATAAATAAAAGTGCAAAATTGTGGTGGGTCATTTCCTAAAACACTTGAGAAAGTACATATATTTAAATGTACATACATTTAAAGTCAGAAATAGGTCTGTGAGCTTTTGTCTCACCTTTACCACTTGTGGAGTTTGCAGCAGACTGAGCTCTGGGGCCTTGCTGATACTCTTCGGTCCAGCCCATGAAGTAATGGACCTAGTGGGAGTCCTAGGCAAATTAGAGCTCTCTGGAGAATTCTGGGAAGATGGCTGCACAACCAAATCCAGAAGCCTGGTGACAAAGCCAGTGAGATGTTATTAGTGTCTTTTGGGACGTAAATAAAAAAACAACAAAATATTAAAATATTAAGTCTTTTTTACTTTTACCTGGACATTCTTTTGGTTAGCATGTTTATGGGAGTTCCTACAAAGGCCTCTGGTTTATTTGGAGAAGACGGATGTGGGCTAGGCACTTGCATTACGGACCCTTTGGGGCTACACGTGAAATAATAAAAAACAAATTCTAAATAGGTTTTAAAAAGAAAACATTTAACATAAAAGCTGGGGAAAACAACTTAGTATAGTACCTTCTGAAAGGAGATGAATCAGGAGTGGTGTTCTTGCCAACCCATACTTCCTCGATCTTTGATAGGACATTATTGATAAAGGCTGCTCTGGTCATCACATTTTCAGAGGCTGAACGTTTAGCCACAGTTGACAGAGGCTGAGGTCGTTTAACTAGGAGTGGGGGGTAAAAAAAAAAGCAGCAATTACAACTTATCCTAACAACTTGTCTGAAATTCTAACACACTGACCATCAGTACCTTCTCTGTGAATCGTAGCAGGGTGTTGGTATGGTTTTGCTCGCTCAATGGCCAATTTCCTTTGAACTCGAGGAAGAACCTTCCCATACTGATTGAGAATGGAGTTTCTTGTGTTTGACCTTTCCTTCATTTTAGGATCCCGATCAGCCTGAATTCAATGAAATTATAGTAACTATATATATCTAACTATATTATAATAAAACTTTTTAACAAAACAGATGAAATACAGATAAAGACTACATGAAATTGAACATACTGCTAGGTTCACTTTGAGGGTCTGGTTGAGTTGAAGTGCAGGCACATAATTTGCCTGTTGGAGGTAGTGGACCATTAGCAGCTCCCGATTCTGGAAACCTCCAGTGCTTTGAAGGAACCGCTCCAAACACTCCTGGGCACATTTGATGTAAAGGTAAAAATAAAGTAGTGTCAATATACAATATTACCTAATGTTTTTTTTTCCTTTTAGCAAGAACTCTTCTGCTGACCAAGGCTGCACTTATTTGCTACAGAGATTTGCACACACCTGTTCTGCAACTCCAAGGGGCAGCTTAAGCAGTTCTTTCATCAGTTCCAGCTCCTGACAGGTCTCAAAAAGAAACTTCATCATCTCCTCCATGTTCAGTTTGTTACAATGCTGCCTTAGCAAAGCCCAAGCCTCCACAATGCACCTTGTCAGCCCAAAAGAAAAAACAAGGGTAAGAGTCTAGAGACAACAAAATGAGCCCACTTTAAGCTGACAAATTAATGGTACACTACAAACAGACCTGTTATAAAGCAGGACAGAGAGGCACAACTTGGCTTGGTTGGTAGTGCACATGGGAGGCTTCATCACATGAAGGTAGCGCAGGGCAATGCTGTGTTTCTGTTGGCACATCAAAGCCTGCAAGACACGCTCGTGCTGCCAACTCCATAGAGAGTGACTGGTGGCTGGGTGCAACAGCAGCTCCAAAGAGCTCTTGGGGAGATGGGAAAAAGAAAATTCAATACAAATTATTATAAGTACCTCTGGCATCTATACAAAATACTTTTAGAAGTAGTGTTTAAACTGATATAGCTCTCATATCTGTTAGTACATCATTTAATGTTGTCACCATTCAAACTATTTGTAAGTTTTTTTTTTTACCTCATGATCATGATGATCTAGCAACCACAGGCCCTGTACCAGTTTCACCAACCCAATGGGAATGGCAAACGCTGTGGGAAAAGACTCCACGGATGCCCCACTTTTATTAGGAAATGAGTACATCACATCCAGCAGCAAATAAATAACCTAAGAGCCAGAGTCAAGGAATAATCTTTGCTACCTAACAACAAGCAACACAATATTTGTGGCAAAATGTAATAGAGTAAAGAACCCCAAAAGGATACAATAGCATGTTTGGCAGATTCTTCAATGCTTTCCAGGAGGTAAATATCCAGCAAGGCCTGAACCAGGAACAGGACATGATAAATGTAAGTGCAGCTGAGGGTGGCAACATTGTATAAACGCATTCAACAAGTCTTGACTTACGTGAAGTGATGGGGGAGGATACTGTCCTGTTCCACCCTCGTCTCTTTTCCAAAGCTCTGTAAGGCGTTCCCCACACTGACTCACCAGGCCATCAATCATGAGGCAGTCTGCACACCACTTGTCCCTATTGGAGAAAGCCTTGTTAAATACAATGTGATTCTGAAGACATAATTATATAAATGTATATTATTTTATGCAACTATGAATAAACCAATATAATGCTATATTAAAAAAATGTTTATTCAGAAATTCAGCCACTTACTTGGCCAGTCTCCGCATCTCCTCCCTCTGACTGATGTAATAATTCTTTATAATAGAATGACTGTAAAAGGGCCTTGATATTTGCAGGACATCATCCTCCTCTGTTGACAGATATACATTTTAAGATTAATATTTGTAATGCACAGATGTTTTTTTAAGAATCTGAGTGTACCAGAACCATACCAGAGCCCTCTGGAAGGAGTCCAGTCCGGCAGAACCACAAAACCACCTGAGCATACTGGGAGATCAAGCTAGACACCATGCATTTATTCACGAGTCCAACCAACCCTGAAAGTAACCAAAAGTCAGTCAGTAATTCTAAAGATATTCAGCTTCGCATATAACAGCACAGAACACAGTGTGATGTCTGTATATACTCCGACACCTTTCTGAGTAAGCTCCTGAGCCTCATTTAGCAAAGAGTGGAAAATGGTGCTGAGGTTTGCTAGCAAGCGCTGACTGTGCTGTAGCAGCTGCAGTGTCTGGGGATCCGTAAAGTTTGCTGAGCTGTCAAAGAGTGGAGCACCTGGAGAACAAGAGAAAAGCACAATTAGAACACTGTTAAATTTACAATAAATCCATAATCAGAAATGGGTCCAGAACTCACATATTTCATCCAGTTCTTCTTTGGTGTGCACAACTTTATTCCAGGCCCACTCTAGTATGTAGCGCAGATTGACAGCAGACCCAGGTTGCTCTACATGTACAAAAGTGTTATATTTTGCAGCTGGAAATTCTGACTGGCAGTGTAAATTATTAGTACTGAAAGTTTTTCTAGATTACAAATGCATTACTTCTCCCTTCCTCACCTTCAGTGGTCCACTGTTTAATACAGCCAGTGATGAGTCCCAATGAGCTTGTCTCCACAGCAGTACACAAGATAGCATCAAGCTGCTCTTCCTGTTTGCAAATTACAATACATACAACAAATATGCATTACTAGTATAAATCCTCTTGTACCAGTGAGTGAAATCAATTCAGCTAATAACCAAACTAATTAGACTAGTGTACAGTTACCCCTGTATTATGTTAAATAAAGAGTGTGATACCTGTGAAAGGGTGGAGGGCTGGACATCGGCCAGACGAGACGATAGGAGGCCAGACATGAGACAGCGTGAGTATCCATTAGTAATGCTTTCACCTAAACTTGGTGCCACCTTCTTCAAGTAGCTCAGGGTCTGAGAGTAGAGAAAAAAATTTAAACGGACCAAAATTTAAGAAAACTCAGCATAGTATACAACATGCAAAAAGAACCAAAAATCTAACCTCTTTCTGATAGCCAGAGCAAGTAAAGTGCACAATACCAGCATTAAGCAAACAACTTCCATCTAGAATACAAAAAAACCCACAGGAGGTTATGGCATTTCACTTGAAGTTGCATAATGCAGCATTATACATTGAATAAAATATCATATAAAAAAATTAACATGTCTTGCCAAAGTTGTAGGTTGTAGGATTAAAGAACTGTTCCGGTGGAGGACAGGTGTAGGGAAGACCCCTACTTAGAGTGCGCTCATGAATCAGGATGTCGAACAGCGTACAGGAAGCTGCCATTTCAATCACACAGTCAAGAGACCACACTGCCAGATACGGACAGTTTTGTAAGGATTCGCCCGTTCTAAAATGGAAAGAAAAAGTCTAATTACATGTACCTCACCACACACCTGAAAGAACATTTAATCTTTACTAGGAGCACCCACCTTAATGAATCTGGCATCTGAGCGTGGTACCATCGATTAATGTCAAAAACACAGATGAAGGTCGATGGCTGGCCTTGTCCATATGATTTAACTTGCCAGCTAAAAACTGATACACTTGTATCAGGAGAAGTCACTAAAATACAAAGAATGAATGTTATAGGAAACATGTCATGTCAATCAGTCACTCTGCAAAGCATGATTTGGATATATAAAAGACACCTTCACTCATGCTGTCATCACGATCAGGGTGGTGGCGAAACTTCTCTATGGTCTGACAGCTGATTAGACGGGTATTGATGGCCTGAGCTCTTAGAGGAAATGCTGTACCGTTCAAGTCCTGACTGTAACGTTCCTCACAATACTCCAGACCCTGAGAGTCCAACATGACACAATGCATGAATATTTTTCAGAAACTGTATAGATACTGTAACACTGTAAATAAATTTGAGAATTGGGAATCCTGAATAACTCTGCACCTCATAAATAATTTTTCCTGAAGCCAAGCACTTTCTCTCCCCAAATGCCAGTTGTAATAAATGGAGGCTGACTACATCCCCCTCACTGCACAGACAAAAATACACCAGAATAAATCAGAACCAATCCAGACTAAGCCAAATTATTTTGAGAACAGCAAACTTACTGATCCTGTGCAGACTGAACTGCCCACAGATAGCAGCAGTTCCGTGGGTCATTCTCTGGCTCCTGGAAGGTAAATGCATAGACAGGCACTCTGCCACCCTCTAGCTGTGAGTGATATCTGAAGAGCAAAAAGACATGGTCAGAAACACAAATTCATTGGTGCATAAATACATTATAATCGCTACAAAATCTGCAATGTGACATAAATTGAGTAAAACATATTTACAGAAAAACTTACAATTGATTAAGAATTACAAGGACAAAAAAAAATGTTCACTATATAATCAACATGCATTCAGAATATACAGAGAGAGTTTTCATATTATGTGAAATTTAATATACAATTACACTGAAATGGTTAAGTCTTCCACTTACTCTTTTTTAAGGGTCTTCATGTTCCAGAGCTGCAGATTGCCATCTGAAAAGCCCACAGCGAGCTGGTTGGTGCGCTGGATGTACTGCAGAGCTGTTGCTCCAGTTCCTGTGGGGCTGCTGAGCTGAAGACACAGGTGTCTACCCTGCTGCGTCACACCCTCCCGTAACCGTGGGATCTCAGACGGAGACTTATTGACCACCTCTAGATCTGGGGCCAAAACAAATGAAAATGGTTTGAGACTATGAAAAGTTGTTGTTTTTTTTACCATTCACGTGAAAGCTTTTGCTTTAAAAAATAAATTCTTACCTGAAGCCTCCAGTTCGCTCTGACAACAGGACAAGTCATCCAGACAGAGATCAACCAGTAGTATGTGACCGACGTCTGTAACCACAGCAGCCACACCAAAGAACCAGCGCAGACTCTGGTGCAGATGCTGCGTGTTTGCGCTAGCCCCTCCGTAACTAACAAGAGGCTCAATTGCTGTGATCTGTGAAAGCAGATGTTCTTTTCAATCACATGATCATTTATAGTAGTGTCATCATAAAACAGCAGATGTGGAATAGTTACAAGACACCTTTTATGACAGCCAGGGAGCATTTTTAGAAATCAATTAAATAATGCAAGAATACTATACTACATAGTAACCCGTTTATAATTGCTCAAAAAACAACAACAGTGCACTCACTCTGCCTGGGATGACCACAGCCTTGACAACACGAGAGATACCAAGATCATATAGACACAACATGCTGCCCTCGGATTCCTCCAGGCCGATGAGCAACCCTGTTCTCTTCAGCCAACAGAAGTCCCGCACGGCCAGCACTGTGGGCGGATGCTCGGACACACCGCTGAAGCGGTAGGCAGAGAAACGCTCTCCGGTAACAGCATGGACCACTTCCAATTGAGGCCCACAGGCAAGCCAGGCCAGTCCACTCTTCCCTGCACCCAATAAATAAGAGATGTCAGTGAAACACAAGAAATGAAGACCTTAAAGTAACCCAGGAAATACACACGAACTATCTAATGTGCAGCACATATATGTAGTCAAGTGATGATCAGGACATGCCATCAGTGTAAAACAATACTTACCAACAGTAAATCTCCCATGCAGCACAGAGTCCAGCGTAACTTCATCCTCCCCTAGAGCGTCTATAGTCACCTCTGAGAAGCGCAGCAAGCTGCTGGTGACTTGGGCAGCCAGGTCACGCATGCTTACTGAAGGGAAAACACATGCTAAAAATCAATCTGCCTGTCCTGAAACATCAAGCAAGTAATATCAGTTAAATAACAGAATACAAACAGAATATTTTGGACTAGTGCAAAAACCATGCTGAAATATTACTGCTAACTTTATGGACAAAGAACTTCATACACATCAGCAGCTGTCAGCACTTCTATGCCTCCAATGAAGCAGCTGGCACATATGCATACACAACATTTGTGTTTTCTCCAAACGTACAATAAAACGGTTATCAACTGGCGGGTCTGTTCAGATGGTTCAATTGGACAGTGGTAATAAAAAAAAAAAATATATATATATAAAAAAAAAAAATATATATATATATATATATATATATATACATAGACATTTATATACACTAAAACATCAAAATAAATTGCAATTGTTTATTTAAGTGTGCATAGTTAGGATAAATTAAAAGGCTGCTGTACATTCAGTCATGCCATATTCTCAATATTTTGATGTATTTTCATCTGACATTTGGTTGGTAGTGCAAGTACTGCTAATTAAATCTATTAAAAACGGTTTTCTGTGATTTAAATAAAGCTGAAATAATAAATAAATCCATGTAAAGAAAAAAAATCCAATCCACTAAAATGGACAGGTAGTATGAATTCAATCCCAAATAACTCAACCACAATTATAAAAAAAGTTAACTATATACACTACATTGTGTTTAAAGGCACTTGAAGATAAACATGGTTTGTAATTTTGTGCAGGGAATGCAGTTTAAGTGAACTTCTATAAAATGCATATGCATTGCTTAAAAAAATATAACTCAAAACCCTTCAAAAAAACAAACTTTCACAAAAAATAATTTTATTTTGATTATCCTAGTATAGTCTACCAAGATGTTCACACATCATTTATGTTTACCAGCTTTAAGATATGTGGCACAGACATGATAACACTATCTTGTAAAAACACATAATTTGACGCAGACGTTTAACTGAAAGTCTGAATTGCATGATTTCGACGAGACTAGAGAAAGATTTCCCACAAGGACAACTATTTTACACAAGTGAAACGACAACATGCATTTCATTTCAAACCATCTAACCATAATTTCCTGACGGCAAGTTATAAAAAGCTGTAATGTTTTGATGAAAGTAATTAAGTTAGTTGGAGTTCCTGGATCGCTTGACAGTCAGGATCTGGAAAAATCACAAAAACCTCGATTCATGCAATAGTGCCCCCTGGAAAAGCATGGTCATGTAATGCAAACAGCCTATAGGACTCATCCATGTGCCCGCGCAGACAAGTCCCACCCATGCGTGAGACTCACATGTAGAAACCTGATCTGAAATCAGAGCTCACAGCTCAGTTTTATTCATAATATTTACTAGGCAAAGTACACAACAACAATACAACATCAGTCTGTGGTCATATACGTTTCTAAAAATCACTTTTTATATGATAAATCTGACGTTATGCAACGTCATTGCACGCACTGTCACAATTATCTTACAGCCATAAAGTCCATTCAAATACATTCAAATCATCACTGGCAAATACCGCTTCTTTTCCAAGCAAAACAAAGGCGTCCATTCTCTTGCATAGTTTATATTGCAACACTATTCTGTGCTCTGTACTATTATAATAATCTTTCCTGGAAACTGTTGTCAACCACAGCATGTCAGTAAGTTAGCACCGCTAGCGTGAACCGTTACCAACACAGTATATAAAAACAAACAAGAGAACCAAAATACATCGACGACACGCCAACAAAGAGTTTAAAAAGCTTACTGCAACGTGTAATAAAACATAGAGTGTGTTAAAGGTCTCGTACAAAGCCGTGTTGTGGCTTAAGTTGAGCCCACGCAGGCTGCTACCATGAGCCTTTCAGATTAGCCGCGCAAGCTAACGGTCACAGCACGAGACTAACTCACAGCTGCTTTTAATGCGAAACAATCCACATAAATGAGTGCTAAATGACATCGAGCTGCAGAAACACGTAAGGTGCCTTAGAAAATCCTAATGTGACACATATAGGTAAAAATTACCAGCGTTGTACCTGCGCGCTGATGATGACGGCCCTCAAGAAAACTAGATATACTTTAAACACGACTTCGGTGGCAACTCTTTTCCGGTCATAATCCGGACTCGGTTCGCATAGATAAACTCTCGTAGTCTAGTAGTGTTGAACTTAAAAGCAGTCGCAAAGAGAAAACTTAAATATCCGTGAGTTCAATGTAAATCGTTATAACTGCCGACTACTGCTGCTTGAACGCAGGCGCCATTTCCACAGCGCTGCAGAACGACTACTGCGCATTCATCTGCTCCGGCCAAATCCCGCGCCACATAGAGTATCGCGAGATTTCACGCAGCTGCCCTTGACCGGGGAGATTTCATGTCGTCGTGTCATCAATCGGTGGCTGCAAAATTGTGCAGTCACTTAGCATTAAAATAAATTATGAGAGCGACTTTCATAACCACATCTGTGCAAATGATAACATTTTGATATGATTTGTTTTTTCGTTTCACTAATATTAAATCCGTAAGTGATATTGTTTACACTCATAAATCATAAATTAAAAAGGCTAATTGGCCGGGAAGGCCTATAACTTTATAAAAATAAATATTACCTCTTTTAATATTAATACTGTGTGCACTTCAAGAGACACATAAAACGTAACTGTACAAATAGTTGTCATATAGACCTAATCTTTACCTAGTCACTTAAAAATAAACTCATCACAGTTGATCCGTTTTTGTGGTAATTATTAGTACTTTGTGCTTGTTAATGCACAATTAATTAAGCTGTTAGAAACTGCTTAGTAGTTGACTGCTTCTCTTTGACCACTAGCTGTCAGTCTACACTAACATGCTTCATTTGCAAACATACACTTATGAAAATTAACCATTTTTTTATTATAGTAAAAGTAACTGTTTTTGACGTATTGATAACCATTTGTAAAACCACAGTTACATATAGTGAAATTTAGTGTATCAAAGCATTGGTAAAAATACGCTATATCATGCATTTTTAAATTAATACTGTGTAATGTAAAATGTTGGAAAATTGCTTATGATGTTAATTTCATGATAAGAAATAATAACAAGCATTAACACAATGAATTATATAAAAGTAAATATATATATATATATATTATTTTATTTTATTTATTTATTTTTTCTGTTCATCAATGCATGTTTCTTTTTATTCTGCATTTATTCATCTTTTTCTGTGTTTTCATTTTTATTTACATTTTTCAGGGTGGTAGGAGCTAAGCTGTAGTTTAATTTTCGTACTGTGAATATCTTTTGCACATTGCCAGGAAACACTTATTTGCTCTTTGGTAATAAACACTCTTGATCTGTACATCATTGTCCCAGTCATCCTGTTATTACACCTTTGGTTGTAGCCTAATTAAGTTTTTGCACCTTTCACTATAAGGGTAAAGGTCAAATGGAGATTCTCTTTCTCTTTTCCTCTCCTCTTTAAATCCCCCCCTTTCTTGGTGGCCACTTCATGTTATTAGACTGAGCTTGGAGGTTATGCAATTCCCATTTCCCTTCCCCCACACATCCTCGCTCTTCCCCACTGGATTGTCAAAGTGAATAAATATGAATCCCTGGAAGGATGAACTAACTCGTCCATCACCACAGTGTTTATAGTAAGCTTTACCATGAGGGATATGTGTGCACGTGTTTATGTATTTAAATCATTATTCAAATGGTATCTGATGTTCAAATGTGTTCAGACTAACACAAAAAGCAAGTGAGTCAGAGTTAGAGAGCCTTCGGAGCTGCTGTCAGCGTTTGTTAATGAGTTCTGGCTAAACGATGCTAGAGACGGTGTGTGTACAGAAGCGTGAACAGGGGATGCGAGATGTAAAGGGGGCGATGAGGAGGTGGACTGGGAGATGAAGAACAGGCCAGCAGAGGACTGTGACTCAGAAGAGAGGGTGGTGAGAGTGGGTGTCAATCGCTGAATAATGATCCAGTTCAATCAGCACCTGCGCTGAAGAGCAAATTATGTATTAAAGAATTGTCACATCCCATCTGCTTCACTCACTAAATAAGGTTACCGAGCACAGGTGAAATTCTGCCTGAGAGAGCGGGAGAGTTAAAGCAAAAATCTTCTCAGTTACATATAACCCTCATTCCCTGAAGTAGGGAATGGAGACGTCACGTCAGTGACCGACGAATAGGAATCTGAGCAATCTACTCTGTGTGTATGAAAACACGCCAATGAAATTGGCATGCGCTGATTAACATCCAGCTGCATCTGATCGCAGCACGAGTATAAATATGCAGCGGATTAAGCACTCATTAGTTCTTCGCTGAGGAGTCGAGCCGGTGACACGGCCCCCTAGCGGCGGTACCGACACATGGCGACGGGACATGACGTCTCTGTTCCCTTCTTCAGGGAATGAGGGTTACATATATAACCGAGACACACGTCTGTGACCGACGAATAGGGATCCCTACCAAAACGGCATGGAAGCTGCCCCTTCCAGCGTCATGTGGGAGTCTCCCAAGCCCTAGTGTTTGGCTTCTAGGCTGGGACTCGACCACAGGATACCAGAACTGCAGCACTGAGACATCTGAGAAGACGTGCAGGAGCCTTTCGTAGGAGGTTTAAGACTGATACACATAGATCCAGGGGCGTAGCACCAAATTCTGGGCCCTGTGCACAAGCAGTGGCCATGGGCCCCAGTAAGCTCGAGGTTCATAGCTACCTACAACACCGTTTAATACATCAATCAACTAATGGCATTTAGCCAAAATATTAGCATTTACATTAGTTAACAACATTTATTGTGATCTTAAAATTATATTTAAAGAAAAAATAAAATTTCACTCCTCAGAGCCCCTTCCCCCACTTTGGGCACTGGTAATTTAGTCCCACGTTTCACCCAACTACGACGCCCCTGCATATATCATGAACTTTCAAAGCATTGAGGGGAGAACACGGGAGGATACCGGTTCCACACGAAGGCTATAGAACCTACCAAATGTGTTAGGGGTCGCCCAACCTGCAGCTCTGCAAGTATCTGTAAGCGAGGCGCAACGTGCCAATGCCCAGGACGATGCGTTGAATTTGTTCTGAATTTGGCTGCGTAGGTGGAAGCAGACTGAGGCGGTGCCGACGGCGTCCGGGTGGAGGCAGCACCTGGGTGTCGCAACAAGATGTGACAGATGGCCTCTGTCTGTTTCTGGGTGGTAGAGAACTGCTGGGGGAAAGTCTCCACCGCGTCACCAAAGAGGGCAGTTTGGGAAACAGGAGCGTTTAAGAACTGGGTCTTGTCCAACTCACGCATGTCTGCCAAAAACAGCCACAGATGACGCTCTTGGACCACCATCGTGGAAATCACACGACCCAGAGCCCGCGCCATAACCCTCGTCGCTCAAAGCGGGGTCCGTCGTGGTATGGAGTTCAGCCAGAACTTCCAGGTCGTGACCACTCTCGTTCAGGGCTCTCAGTGCCTTGGTCTGATGCACCTGCAGTAATGATATAGCGTGCACGGAAGATGTCGCCTCTCCACAGGCTTTATAGGCATCGTCGTCAAGAGCTGACGAGTACCTACAGGCCTGGGAGGGGAGCAACAGGTTACCCTGCTAGGAGGTAGAGGCCTGAGGACACAGCAACAGACCGCTCCACCTGGGGGACTGGAGGTGAAGGAGGACGAGCCACTGGGTCGCTTCCTGGCAGTGAAAGGTGCCGTCCACGACCGAGTAAGCTCATCATGCACCTCCGGGAAGAAAGGCCCTGGGTGGGTGGGGCCCTGTGCACCAGCATGAGCCACTCCTAGGTATCAATCATCCAGCCGGGAGGGTTCAGGATGAGCTGGAGGATTCCACTCAATCCCGACCCCCTGGTGGCCCGGGCAAGCATAGCCACCAGCTCTGGATCGGTGTTGGGCACAGTCGTACGCCCAGAGGACGCCAACACGTCATCCCCAGAACCTGACTCTCCTTCCGATGCAGCGATCGACATCCGGTCGTCAGGGGGAGCGCCAAAGGTGAGATCCGGTATACCGTTTCTGGCAGTCCGGAATGCCCCGATGGCAACTCCACCGGTAAAAGAGTCAAAGGAATTCACGTGGAGCTTTGTCGTTTTTAGTCCTTGTGTGTTATTTGTGAGGTCACCCACAATGTACAGAACATTCTGGTATGGTTGTGAATGTTAATGAAATATTAATTTAAAGTTCTGGGCTGCGTTCTCTGAAACCACCTTAACGCTACGCTAAGTTGTACCTTAAGACGTACCTTATCTTTAGCGCCTGTTTTCCGAAACCTTCTTAGTTAAGTATACCTTCTGTAAGTCATTCGTTCGTAAGGTTGGTCTGGAGCGCTCTTAGCTATACCCTATTGCTGCTGACGTGACCACCAATACGCAAAAAGCTTTTTTACATTGCAGTTTAACATAACAGTTTAAAGAACATTTAATATAAAATCTGATTTAGTATTACATTTACATTTTTAGTTTACTTTAAATTTTTACACATAAAATACTTAAGCTGTTATATCCTACACCCAGTGAATGGGAGTGTTTTCATTAATAACGTTTCCATACACTAATGGTTGTTAGTTTTTTTAATTAGGATCCTAAAGCACATCAGCTGGCGAACCACTTGACAGAAAAGGCTTAAGTGTCTTTATAAAGAAAGATGAGTTTACACAAACTTTATAGCTATGGCAGCGCTTGCAAAATTGTGCCAGTTTTTAGAGACCGTTATGCGGACACTCGCAGCGACGGTTCTACATTGAATTACTCCCTGGGCGAGACCCCCTCTTAGCCCCTTTTATAATTTCAAATAACATAAATAACATCAGAAAAGCATTTATGGGGCGCTAGAGAGTAGCACATGGAGTAAGACGTGTATCACCTAGCTCAATCAAAATTGGTAAAATAAATCATCTAAAACTTTGTTATTCCTAGATAAACTGTTCAGCTTGCAAAGACAATACATTAATGATGAATAAATCTAAGAAGACTGTTAAAAAGGTTCCCTCCCCGACTGTCAATCGAATGGAAAACACTTCAGCTAGCCCAGCACTAACCGATGCTAAAGTTAACTATGCTAACGAGACTGCCGAGATCGATGCTTCTTGTCCCTTGGAAGGTGAGGACGTGGCCTCACCCAGGGCTATTCTTTCAGCCATTAGAAAGATGGATTTCTCTATGAATGCCCGATTGAACAGTTTGGAAGCGTCCTTGTCCGTAGTGCAATCTACTTTAACCGTGAATACATCCCGTATCGCTGACCTGGAAGAGGCCAGCACTGATTATGAGCGCCGCATCTGTCACCTGGAGCAACTTTGCTCCGGTCTGTCACAGGAGAATACGTCTCTAAAGACAAAGGTAACGGATTTGGAGGCCAGATCTCGCAGACAGAATATCAAGATAGTGGGTCTTCCTGAGAACGTCGAGAAAGGCAACCCCACAAGATTTGTTTCTGAACTTTTACCCTCGTTACTAGGAGAATCTAATTTTCCGCGTGGCGTAAAGGTTGACCAAGCTCACCGCATTGGCCCCATTGAAAACAAGCCGTGAGTTATGATTGCCAGAATACATCACAACTCTGTGAAGACTTTTGCGCTGTGAAGAATATTGCGCTTTTCTCGTACCCAGAGCCTGCTCTCTTTCGAAGGTGGTCGTATTAGTATCTTCCAAGACTTTCCAGTAGAAGTGTCCATTCAACGCAAGCAATTCGACAATGTACGGAAGAAATTAAGAGCCAAGGGAATAAAATACGGACTTCTGTATCCTGCTCGTCTGATTCTCACGCATGAGAAGACGAAGAAAATATTTTCGTTGCCGCAGGAGGCCGAATCTTACATTGACAGTCTTTCCCCGTGAACTATATTTGGATTCATTATGGTAAATAAGACATTACTCTTAATGGTTAGTGGCCTGTATTTTTATTTATTTATTTTATTTTATTTTCGGACTTGCTGGGCGTGACTTTTTTCTTTTCTTTATTATTACTAATTTCTATAGTCCTGACGGATTGGTGAAGACTATCAGGCCAATAACGATATATATTTTATTTTTTTACATTGTGTATGGGGATGTCTATGCTTTCATTTACATACGAAGTATTCTGTATCACAATGTGCAGAGACGGAGCGGTGTGTTGTTTCGAAGAACCGTTCTTTCGATACCGGTCGATTCTTGTTAGCATGTGAGTTTTGTTTCTTTTTCTCTTTTATACTTAATTTATTTTGTTATCCTCTCCTTCCTTGTGTTCTGTTCAGCGATCCCACGTTCTAATGGGGCACTTTGACTTTCGCTTTTGTTTGAGAAGCGAGGTTTTTGGGGTAGTATTATGCCGGCCTATTTTTGTATTTAATTTCTTTGTGTTTTTTTTTTTTCTGTTTTACTTAACCAACGCTTGTACTTAACTAGCTGTTCAGTTTGCCCTATGGTTTATTTGTCACTGCATTTTGATAAGCCCCCCTAAGAAAGATCTGAATATTGTGAGCTGTAATGTGCGTGGTTTAAACTACTGTGTTAAAAGATCCAAAGTCTTCACACACCTAAACTCTTTACATGCAGATATACTGTTTTTACAGGAGACTCACATTAAGCATTCCAGTGCTCACAGACTTAAATGCAAATGGATAGGGCAGATGTACCACTCTACTTTTTCGACCAAGGCCCGTGGGGTGTCTATCAGTGATGCGCGGGTCAATGTGTAAACAACCCGAACCCGACCGACGTTGTCAACTAACCCGCCCGCAACTCGGACCGCAAAAAAAAAAGAAAAAAAATTGTACCCGACCCGCTTCCTGACCCGCATTTTTTTCAAATGGTGCGCTCGCTGACGTGCTGCGCTCTGAACTCGTTGTGCGCGTGGCGAGAGCAGGCAGTTCTTGAGGCGACCCATCATTTTCCATTTCAGCTGACAGATGCATATCACTGATGAATGCGATATTTTTCGACCCTGCTTGAAGAAACTTCTTTTTTCTGAATGCTGAATGCTGTCAAATTGCTCCCCTGATGTGAAGAATGTTAAGAGATTCTATTGAAAACAAAAAATTACCAGAGACGCTATACTCTGCAAATATTGCATTGATTTTAAAGAAAGATAAAGATAGTACAGATCCTTCCTCTTATAGACCCATTTCTCTTCTTGGAAGTGATATTAAGATATTTACAAAAATTTTAGCAAGTAGTAACTGCATTAGTTCAATAATACACAAAGATCAAACTGGTTTTATTCCCGGAAGAGTTTCCTTTCATAATGTACGTAGACTCATGAATGTTGTGTATAGAAACGAGGGTAAACATGATAAAATAGGCATTCTAGCACTGGATGCCTATAAGGCATTTGACAGTATAGAATGGAATTATATTTTAAATACTATAGAAGAATTTGGTCTGGGACAAAATTTTTCCTCGTGGATTAAGATTCTGTATCTTTGCCCCTCTGCCTCAGTTCTCACAAATAATAACAGATCCTCTCCATTTCTTCTTAATCCCAGTACCCGCCAGGGCTGTCCACTGAGCCCTTTACTTCTTGCTATTGCAATAAACCTCTGGCAATAAGTATAAAAAGTCATCCGCATATACTCCCTGTTACAACCGGAGATGTAGAACATAATTTTTTTTAATATGTGGATGATGTTCTTCTGTTTCTTTCAGAGCCAGAAAGGTCCTTACCTTTCCTGCTTGAGATTATTAGAAAGTTTGGGGCCATTTCTGGATACACTGTTAACTGGCAGAAAAGTGAAATTATGCCATTATATAATAATATAGATTCAAGCTTTGTTAATAGTCTTCCTTTTAAAACTGTAAGCGAAGTAAAATATCTCGGCATTACTGTCCCTAGACAGTATAAAAGGTTGTATGAAACAAACTACAAAATCATGGTAGATAAACTGAAGAAAGATGTGGAGACTTGGCGAGTGCTCCCTTTAACAATGATTGGTCGTGTTAACGCAATCAAAATGGTTACGCTACCTAGATTTCTTTATTTGTTTCAAAACGTTCCAGTCAAAAAGTCATTCTTTAAAACACTTGATGCTGTAATCATTCCATTTATCTGGGGATATAAAGCCCATTGTATATCTAAAGCACATATTTGTAAAGCAAGAGAGGTTGGAGGATTGGGCCTTCCCTGTTTTCAACATTACTATTGGGCAGCCAATGTAAGAGCATTAATGTATTGGCAGGTTGCATGTCCTGAGAAAACAAATGCTAACATTCCTGCTTGGCTGGTTATGGAGCGGGATATGCAGGAATCCTCCCTCCCTGCTTTACTCTTTGCAGAAAACAAGCCTATAAGAACATTTAAGAAATGTAACCCTATTGTTATAAATTTGCTTAAGATTTGGTACCAGCTTAGAAAGATCTTCAAACTCCCTCAAACCTGTTCTCTTACTCCTCTGGCTTGCAATCATGCATTCCCTCCCTCACAGTTGGATCGAACCTTTTTGTCATGGAAAGAAAAAGGAGTTCAAACTATAGGAGATTTATATATAGACAATGTATTTGCTTCCTTTGCTCAACTGAGACAAGAGTTTGATCTACCGCCCTCGCACTTTTTCAGATATCTACAAGTTCGGAATTATGTTAAAAGTAATATTTCTAATTTTGAAAATTACAAACCGCCTGAATCTCTTCATTTATGTATGACTTCTGAACTTGACTCAAAGGGCCTTGTCTCTAAATATGTTGATTATTTTAATGGCTTTAGAACACCTTCTACACAATACATAAAAATGTCTTGGGAAAAGGATTTGGGATTAGATATTTCAGAAGATAATTGGACTTAGGCGCTGGAAGGCATTAGATCATGTTCCATTAGCTCTAATTTTCAGTTAATTCAATATAAAGTTACTCACAGATTGCATTACTCTCGTACCAAATTACATAATATTTATCCCTCTGTGTCACCTCTGTGTATCAAATGCAAGTCTAATGAGGGTACATTGGCTCATTTATTTTGGTTTTGCCCAAAAATGTGTGCATTTTGGACTGAGGTGTTTGGTCTCTACTCGAAGGTGCTTAGGACTGATTTTCACCCTGACCCACTTGTAGCAATATTAGGCTGGGCCCCTTCCTTAGATAACTATAGTCCCAATCAAATCCAAACAGTACAATACAGAATGACTATAGCAAAAAAGACAATTCTGTTGACGTGGAACAATGAGTTTGCACCTTAATTTCAGACATGGCTTAGAGAACTCAGTAATGTGTTGCATATGGAAAAGATTAGATATGGGATAGTGGGTAAACCAAAGAGATTTTTACAGATCTGGAAGCCCTTCTTTGAATATTTGGTAGATGAGCAAGGGTAACTGAACTTAACCTTTTTTCTTTAAATAGGGTGGTTAAGTTTACAAAGTATAGCAGTAACAATTGTATCTTTCCACAATTGGGTATTTATTGATATTGTCAAGATGTTGTATGGTTTTGTTTATTTGTTTATTATTATTATTATTTTATTAAATTTGTATTTTATAATTTTTTTTCTTGTGAAGATTCTGTATGTAGAGATGCCTGTATTATTATTATTATTTATTTATACTTTTTTATTTATTTGCTGGCATGGGGTTTGGGGGATTGTTTTGTAAAATGTAAAAAGCTTTAAATAAAATACATTAAAAACAAAAAAAAAGTTAATTGGGAGATTTTGGGTGAAAAAAAAATTATTATACAATGAAATACATTAGGTTTACTTACATCTTTTTCACCATATTCAAGTGACCACCATTTCACATTTCTTTTTTCAAATACAGAAGGGTTGCCATAGACTTCATAAAACTGTCGCAGCTGACACAAGAAGTTGCTGAAATTAGTTTTGCTCCAGTCTCTCAGGAGACCAAAGATAATTTGCAGCATGACTGAACCAGCAATTTCTCTTCCCTTGATTATTTTTTCATTCTCCTCAGACCACAGAATGTTTTTTAACCATTTCACCATATCTTCAGATGGTTTTGAACAGATGATATCATCAAACTGGTGCCATTCTCCTGGAATTAATAAAAATAAAACATTAAGTCTATTAATAAATAAATGAAAACTTGGGTATGAAATTTTAAACTTTACTTACCTTTACCATTTAGGAGATGTGATTTGACAAACAGACATCTGTTGGTAGTTTCTTTTGAATCCAGTTTGTAGATGTATTCATAATGTAATTCATACTTTTTGTGATTTATTGCTTTATACACAACATACTTGTAGGGGATGGACACAGACACAGCATCAGTCTTTCTGCATATATATTCCCCTTCCACAAGCAATCCATGATCTCCGAGATCCCTGCAATCACATCATTCTTTAACAACTGCTTCCAGTAATGAATAATCAATTAAATGTCCTTTACTAACCCTGACACACGCAGTTCAATCAAATCTTTTTCCCAGTCACCAATGTGATTACCGGCTCTTAAAAAAATTAAATCCTCGTTTAATTTAAAGTTGAAGTCTTTTGAAAGGACTGCATGAAAGCAAATGGTGAGTCTGTCACTGAGACTTATTTGTTGACTTGATGGTTGATTTCTGCAATTTAAAAATATCAATAAAATAATAATCCAGAGAAGAAGAAAAAGAAAAGTTGTACTTTTACAATAACACAATTCTTCATTCACCTTTTTGGAGGCTCAACATACTGACTTTCTGTATCATCACTTTCATTGAATTTCAGGTCACCAGCAAAATCAGAATTTTGCTGATTGTCTTGGACTTTCACTGGTGAATCTACGTTGTAAACATATGTCTTCTAATGACAAATTAAAACAAAATAGTCATCATTTAACCATTTAAGAATATTGTGTAAAATAATTATTTAATTTTAGCAATTGCATGCTCACAGGGTGAGAAAAAACCTCCCAAAATTAAATAACCAACAGAATCTCAAAATAAGAAACATTGTACCTCTTCTTTTGGCACTGAGCTGATATTTTCATTTGGTTGTGTTGGACATGCACTGGCATTCTGGTAATCCACCACTTCTGATTCAGGTTTGATATCAGTCTTTTTTTTATCAGGGCCATGTGAAATATTTGAGGATGATTGAGACTCTTGTGATGTGTCTGATAAAAAAAACAAGGTCACACAGCAGTGGTGAATTTTATACTTTGCTATTGTACAGAAATACGTGATTTTTCTTTTTTTGTTGAATCTTTTTTTTCCAACTTCACCATATTTCACAAGATTTAATAAGAACACACTCATCTCAAACAAAAGAAAATGACACCCAGTCTGAGACACATCTGATTAATTGTTTTTAATTAACCTGTAGCTAATATTAAACAAAACAACTTGCGATTAATCACACATTTTTATTTGTTCTAAACGTACCCTAAAGTTATACCTTTTTTATTATTACACATTTTTAATACTGTAATTGTCATGGGCATGAACAGGTTTAGGTGCTTTAAGCAACATGTGTTTATTCTTAGTAAAACCATAGTTAAGATAAAGCATGAAAACTGGATGTTTCAAAGATCATAGATGTTTCTCAAATAACTTGTTCATGTCTATTGCACACATAAAAAAAGAACATAGAAATATAGAAAAATAGACAGACAAGCCTGTTTCACACTACAGGGCATCTCACTTCTTCTAAATGATCAAAATATACATTTATTATTTAGTTTGTTTGTTTGCCTCTCTGTGCCCACATTAATTTATATATATATATATATATATAATTACTTTTTTTCATATATTTTCTGAGGACTATATCATGATCAATTAAGAATACATAACCAGCTCTACCCTTTGATATGTTAATCTGCAAAAAAAATCCAGATTTACAATTGAGCCATCATCTTAAATGCTATACAAAAATAACTGTGCTGTGATTATGGTTATACTTGGATGTAAATATAAGCAACATAATATCGGATTTAAAGCAGTACTATGTAAGTTTTGGCGCTCTGGCAGTTAATAAACAAAACCACAGAGGAATATTCTAACTGGAACTACTTCGAAGTCTGATACTCTGCAGCAGTGATGACCTGACCAGTCCAAACATAAGCACTTAGTGTCCTGTAGTGATAAGACAAAAACGCAGTTTGGAAGATGAATTCATGATGTCCTCGCTCATTATCAGAGGTACAGTCTTTTCCGTATCTGAAAGCTTAGTGTCTACCTTTTAATGAACAAACTGAATTCGAAAATGAATATTATCTTATTACATAATCCATATGAAAACAAGGTAGTCCTTCCTGTAGCATATCTGAAAGACTATGTCCCCAAGATGTTTCAAGAAACCTACCTCCAAAGTGCACTGAGGGAAAATCTGCTTTAAATGCATAGGATGGCCACTCCAAATGTAATAATTTAATTTAACCAACTTTTGAGTTTTTTGTTAACAATCTTTATAATCTCTCTTGGATGACCCCTGGTGTACTGTTCAAGAAAGTATAAGCGATCACTAGAGCTGTCAGTTTTACGCTCCACACCACTTTCAAAAGATTTCATAAAAGACTGATATATCAAAGGGTTGCCATCAAACACCTGAATTTCCCTTTTAGGCAAAGATGACAGACATTGTTAAACCACTAAAGACGTCATTTCATTTTGTTTATCCATTATATGAAAAATTTGATCACTATTTCCTGTTCACTTGAACTGCTTCCATACTGGGCACTTACATTCACATTACCATACTGACTTGAGTTTGGAATTATCTTAGGGTGAATGATTTGAGAAACACTCCTCTTGTTTACATTTACAAGTGCCTCAGTGGTTTGTTGTCCTTTATGAATGTCCTTTAAGGAATATTTTCCTTCATTAAATCTTGGTGTACCAACTAGGCTGCTATATCTTCTGCCTTGCATGCTGAAGAAGTTGATGATGCTGTTGAACATCTTGTGGCAGAACTTGTTCTTGATCTACTCGATCGACTTGAAACATTAGAAATGCTGTCACTTGGATTTATTTCATGCATGGGCATTTTGGATACAATTTTGTTCTCTTGAATCTAGAAGACACTCAGCTGATTCCAATGGTTGATCTTGAATGTTATTACTTGAACTTGGTTGATCTTGGGAATTATTACTTGAGCTCTCAATTCTACTTATCCACTGCTTTGTGTCTCTGATAAAGATGTCACTGATGTCTCTTTATAGACATCAGTGTTTGATTTGCTCATTACTTGGTATGAATGGAATAACAGAATCATGAAGTTTGATTGCCTCTTCAAAAACTTGCACTAGGCTTTTAATTTCAGGCCGAACAGTTGAAACATTCTAATATCTTTGCATAAGTTCTTTGATGGCTGGTATGGAATTTTTAATCAAGTTCACATTTCGTTTTCGATCTTTCTATAGTTGCTCAATTTGATTAGCCAAAGCCTTCGCAGTAAGCTGAACTTTGTCCTGTTCAGGTTCAACATTCTCATTGGATTCGCGTTCACTCATGATTACCACATGCGTCTCAGCGCGTCTATTACAAATACACAAGCACTACCAAAAACTGATTTGCCTACGAGGCCGTCCGCCCCGTCACAATATTTACAAAAATCACACTTTATATAAATACATAGGCTACATATACTGATATTAAAATGCTCACATATGATTTTTTTTTGTTTGTTAGTGATCAGATACACAAATGAATCCTGCTGACTTGACAGTCTTTAAACAGTTTACTACGGTCGCCGAGAGAGCTTAACCCGCTGCAATTTAAGAAAACCCATGCAAACAGAAAAAAACACCAGCAAATCAAGGAAACATATTCATCAAATTGACAACACAAGCGCTGCAAATCCTCACAACACATGCAAATAAAAAAATTAAAACGCTGCAAATTGCATGGACTACAACAGAAATGTTTCAAGGGGACACAAAAAAGTGACCCACTGGGATTTGTGTATTCTACAGTAGCTATTGGCTTGCCGCTGGTGAGCTTCAGTGACATGAGTGTGTGCATGCATACTTTCTGTTGTTTATACGCTCATAACTGTCAAACAAGATGCTCTGCATGCATGTTTTTTTTTTTTAATAGATAACATTAGATACATAACTAAATGATTTAACATAAATGGTAAGTTTGCATTAATTAAAAGATTGGTGTTTGCATTTCCTTGTGTGCATTATTAATATTTATCTTGTAAAATCTGCAAACTAAAACATTAGCCCCCAGTTTCACAGACAAGGCTTAAGCTAGTCCCAGACTAAGGGTGCTTTCACATCTGTGGTTCGGTTCATTTGGTCCGGACCAAGGGCAACAAATGATACATTGTAGTATTTTTCTGCCGTTTGGGTCCTTTTCACACCACACTGATTGCTCTGGTCCGAACCAGTTGAAACGAACTAAAATGTAGTCATGTGACAACATCTACATCACTCGTTGGCCAGATGTGCCATTAATATTTCGTAAACTGCTTTTTAATTGGTCA
>JAUCNO010001129.1:1600264-1626509 GCA_032353835.1 Enteromius viviparus | reverse complement strand
CTATCTGCTGTCTGTTAGCCGTCACGTTGCCGCCTACGTCCCGCCTCATTGCCCATTTTGGATCATCCGGGAGTAACACGCGGTGACGCGTTGCCAAGATGGCGGCGGCCGGCTCCGCCCACTTTAAGCTTCAAAAACGCTGTTCAGAAACCTACGAGTGACGTCACGGACACTACGTCCATTTTTTTTACAGTTTATGTTTAGATAGTTTAATGAAGTGTAAAGAAAATAGAATATGAAACTTATTAACAGTTGCCAAATGGTTATCAGTCCAACTTTTCCAAAACTTTTCAGTTTTAGCTTTTTAAAAAAGTTGACCAGTCTGCAACTGGCCTGGGGAGTTTACATCTGTGTGATAAAATCTCAGAAAACAGGGCCATAAAGCATAATTCAGTCCAAAATAAAGTTTTTTTCCTAAAAGAAAAACAAAAAAAATACAATTTTTAGAAGCATTTTTATGTTAAATGAAATATTAAAAGTATTTCCAAATTGTGGTAGTATTTATAACTCCTTAGCCACGTTCATTAAATCTTACAGTAAAAATAGCATTAATATTTAGTGCTTATGACGTTAAGTTTTTTTTTTAATGCGTTCTCCCGGTTGCTCTTGTGAGTTTTCAACCCGTTAATAAAAAAAGAAATCAGTTTTTCTGAATATTTCAAAACTTTATTAGAAATGAGAAGACCTCTTCTTATTTTACATAAAGATACAATGGCTTTGCTCAGGAACCTAATGCCTTCATTTCTTCATCCAGGAATCTGTAAATAAACCAAAGTCACAGGGAAGCAAGTTTTCACAATTTCATCGCAGTGAATTAATCGATGCCTACAGCATAAAATGTTCAACATAGTCATATGGGTCATCACTCTAGACAGCTTGGGTTTAGGTTCCTAAGTGGTTGAGTATATACAGTCTAAAGATGTGCTAATGCTTCTACCAACTCGACATAGAAAAGGTAAATTAATATACAAAGATGTACGGTTTAAAAAATAATAAATCATTTTTACAGTTTGTGTAAAATGTATTTTTCAAATACATGGATTCTGAAAGATCTATTTACAAAAGGAACAATCAGTAAGAAACCCCTGGGCTTAACATACTCGTGTGAGAAGCAACTCATTTAATTCAATTGGTCAAAATGAAAATGAGAATTAAGGATTAAATTATAAAGTACCAGACAATCTGAAATAAACAAGAATGGGGAGGAGAAAGCAGGTCACCAACGTCTGGTGTTCCATCAGGGGAGCTTCGGGCCCAAATGGAGGAACAAAAGCAGGGGAAAATGCGGTTTACTGCACAGTAGTTACCCAGATTGTGACGTCACATTCAAGGGTTCAAGATGACCCGACAAAATTCTCATTTTCTTTCTACCCCACCGACCGAACCGAATGTGGGACGATTGTGATTCTCATCTTGTAAAAAATACAAAAATGCTGTCCACGGACTGAATAAATATATTTAACAAGTTGCAAGATAATACCTTTATTTTACACAAAAATTTCAGCTCTAGAAATCTTTCATTAAATAACTTCACGGCTGTGATATATACTTTTTGAAATTTTCCATACTAAAATAAAAACTCTGCAATTACATATAAAAAGACAAAATACACTTGCAAAGGAAATTAGTCCACTGAAAACAGTTTTATCTCGTGTTCCACTGTAAACATGTTCTGTAGTTTTTTTTTGTTTGTTTTCATTTTCTTAAAAAAAAAGAGACAACAAAAATAGGTTTTGCATAATTCTCTGTGCTCGCATACTAAGATAGAAGTGGAAGACGCCGGCTGCAGTTTTCAGTAAACTACATTCCCGTTTGCAATTGACTTTGTCCTACTTTTCCAAAATAGGGCACTCTGCTGTAACACATGTACTTTGGCAGTTCTGATGGAACAAGCGCACTACAATTGACCTTTCTTTGAATAACCATGTCCAGCTGGTTAAGGTGACCATTACCTAGGGATCTGAGACGATGTTCTGATAGAGGAACGTACAACTGATTGACTACTGCATCCAAATTCAGTCCCTGCTGCGCAGAAGCAGTAAGAGGAGGTTTCTGTTTAGCGTTTGTAGAGAGCGAAGTGAAAAGTGCCGTCGTATTCATTCTGGATGGATCAATCGTAAGCTTTGATTTCATAGATTACATTCAACCCTCACGTGGAGTCTGTTCCCTGGTGCGACAGCGAGCGAGAGGAGGCAGGATCAGTTTACAAAGTGCAGAAGGTGGGAGTGGCCAATAGGGATCAGAGGAGGCGGTGGGCAGTCGAGTGCTATTGGCTGCTTGCTCTGGCCCGTCAGTATGCCGGTGTGTCTCCGTGGAGGCAGCAGGATGCTGAGAAGGCAGAAGCGGAGCGGGGCCGGAGGCCGGGGGCGGGACATCACCTACACTCGACGGCCACAGTGTTCTGCGTAGGGGAAGCTGAAGACGGGCTCATGCCTGTGTCCGAAGAGCCTGATGATGTGGACGCTGTGGTGTGGGACACTGATGATCAGAAATCAGAGGTCATGGGGAAAAAAATTAGAATTAAAAAAATAAAATAAAATAAATCGAGACAAGACCAGACACATCATTTAAAAAAATAAAACATTTATGATCATTCGGTACAAAATCTTTAAGCCTGATGAACAGAATACATAAAAACAACAATAATAGCTATTATCATTATTATTATTATTTATCATGACCCATTATTGTCCTCATTAAACTAATAACTATAATAATAAAAAAATAGTTTCACAAATATACAAAATAATTACTACTATATTATTTTATTGTGTTAAAGATTAATGCATATTATTATGCTGCATTAATTATCATCAAATAAGTCTATAAATAATAATAGTTATAAATACAAATAAATTCTCAAAAATAAATAACTACTATTTATTTTCATTATGTTAGTTTATTAGTAGTAATAAAATAATAATTTTAGTAGTAGGAGGGTCAAAGGTGAAAAATGAAAATATTCATTTTGAGAATGATTGACCTTTGACCCTCCTACTACTAAAATTATTATTTTATTACTATTATATTATAATATATAACATTGAAAATAAAAAGTAGTACACAAAATCAACACTACTAACAACAATAGCAGTAAATTAAAATAATGTTTCAAAAATACATATTTACCTTCTCTTTCCTTCTTTTTTAACCTTTTCCGCCTCCTGTCGATGGAAGCCACCTCAGACTTGAGTGACATGTAGTACTTTCTGATTTCCTGTAGCTTCTCTTGCAAGAATGATATGCGCTCAGCACTTGACATGCTGTCCAGCTCAGCTGTGAAAAACAGAAGCATGAAACCAGTCAGGACAGGATGTTAAAGTCTCCAAGAATTCATCTGAGACACTTCAGCTACAGCTGCATGGATCCACTTTAGAAGACATCCAGAGACATCTGGGTACAGTTAACAATTCCCAAGCTTTAAAATGAACCGATGTATCGTATTTACATAATTTGCATCAAAGGTTGGTTAATAGATAGTATTAAAAGCTAAATTCTACTCAATAATAGTTAAACTGTATGGATCAATAGCATCTTACATATAACCAAAAGAAACATACATTCTTTTTATACAGTCTGGATTTTGAATGTGTCGCATTAACTTTGGTAAAGTTTGGAAACTCACTCAGCTGGCAGGACCACTTATATGTGCGGGGGGAAGGGACGGACTGTTTCTCTTTGTGCTTGTCTTTCTCCATGTCTTTACTGTTAGGAGAAACCAGACAGGGCGATCGAGAGAGTTTCTGGCTCTTAGATAGGCTGGAGTGCTTAACTGGGGTTAGCTTATTAGAGCTGTCCATGGCTGACAGGTCCTCGCTGTCGCTACTGTGACCTGGAGATGTACAGAGAGAGATGTTATCAGATTTGAGTCCAAGACAAAAATGATCCTTTAAACACAGCCATCACTGGTCACAGCTTTGAGCATTAGAAATGAAGCAGAGGTTAATCAGACAGCCAAGAGAAGTGTAACATCACATGACATCAGTGAAGTTAGCGAAACCATTCTCTGGTATCATCATATTGGACTCCAACCTCATATTATTAACATACTCTATATTTACTAACCTAACCTTTGAGGAGAGGAATCATAAAGAAATAAGAGCTAAATAAGAATAAATAAATGAGACCTCAATATCAGTTTATTGCAAACAACTAATAGAAAAAGTAAACCCTGACTTGGACATCTATTCATAAATGGCTTTGAACTTGCATCGAAACACTCACCTGCTCCATTCTTCTCTGTTTTACATACAGCGCTTGAACGTTTCTGGCTGCGTTTTTGCTTCTTGGCTGATGAGCCAGTAGTGCAATCCAATAACCTCTTCTGACCTGAAAAATCAGATTACGAACAAAAACAAAAGAAAACTAAGAACAAAAGTAACCAAGCAAAATCTTGACCAAACATGCAAATCTAGCAATATTCCTAGATCACATCATCCCACGCTGTAATTCAGTCCCTCACAGCTATTTGCATTCCTGTCAAAAATTAGAGCCTTTTGCACCACGAGAACTTTTAATAGTACCCAAACTAATTGTCGAACTACACACTTTTTGGTGTGTTCGCACCACAGGAACTAGGAATGCGTTTAGCTCCAGGAACTCTGTTTGGAGGAACTAAATTAGCTCCTACTTCTCCTAGGAAATATCACTTACGTAAGTGTACACTGATTTTTCACACAAGAAACACCAGCTAACCGGCATTTTTAAAAAGCCACGTAAAACATTTACTCCACAAACACAGAAAACATTGATAACTGCATGTACCCGTTCTCTGCTGTGTTGTGTTCTTTTCTCAGCTTCAGTGTAAATTGTTATAAAGAATTAAGTCTCTTTGCTCTTGCAATTGCAGAAGTTGTGCGTTTATATTAAATTTCTCACAAAGTCACAAAACCAGCAACAAAAACAGCTCTTCATTCACCAGTTTTTGACGTTTGTTAATGTAGTGCAAAAAGACATCACTGACTGCAGCTTCAGAGTTCCTGCTGCCGTTGTGAATGCAACCAGAAAATAACTACCCCACTGGCTAGTTCAAGAACCAAGTACCTTGAACTACTCGGTGCGAAATTAAATATGGTGACTAAGGTCTATTGCATATCAATTAGCCAATAATCTATATTTTTTTCTCAATTCATACGACTTATTCTTGAAAACCAGGTTTCAAAAGTCCTCTATTGGCATCATCTAAACGAAATGTAACCTACCTCTGTCCTTTCCATCTCGATCCTGCAGCGAGATGCTGGAATTGCTTGAACTTGCACTAGCATCAAAGCTATGAGTCGACTCGTTCTCCCCAAGTCCCTCTTGTGATTCTGCCACACTGTCCACTTCAATGGTGGCATCGCTCTCACTCTTAGTGCTGTGAGATTCATCCGGGCTGGGGGCAGAAGATGGGGAAAACAGACGTGGAGGTCCCACTGCAGCCAAAACATGAGGAAGTTGGTCGGAAGTCTCCAGAGGCTGAGCTTTCTGTTCCTTCATCATTATCAGTAGCTCTTCACCAGAGGGCCTGTCCTTCTCCTCTGGATCGTCAAGGTCCACTTCATGGCAGACCAGCGCTTCGGGGCCGATTTGAGGCATCATTTCCTCATTTGTGGTTGTTGTTGTTGGACCCTCCGTTTCTGGGCAAGGAGGTTCCACCCTGAGTTGCACCTCTCTGGTAAGAGCGGGCATTTCAGATTTCATCTCGATATCTTTACAGGGAGATGATAATGTTGGAGAAGGGTGTTCCTCTGGTTTCTGCACCACCTCTGTCTTCTTCTCAGGATCAGGTTTCTTCTCTAGCAGCGGTGTTTTAACTGGAGAAAGCATTTTGGGTTCTTCTTTTCTGTCCAGGCGGATTTTCTTTTCCGGCGTTCGCTGTTCGTTGACTTTGCGTTTCACAGCAATGCTACGCTCTGGCAGCCCAATGTCCTCTGTTGCGGAGTCTGTGTCTGAGCCAGCTGTCTCCATCGGCTTTATTCTCTCTACAGGACTGCTGTGTGGCGTTTCCTGGGATTTCTTTGCAGGTCGAGGAGGAGTGGAGGGTTCCTCGATCTCTGCGTGATTAGCAGCGGCAGGTGTTTGTATGGGAGTCTCTGATCCTGGTTCTTTCAAACAAGGCTTCTTCGTTCTTGGTTTTGGAGACCCGTCATCAGACTCAACAGTGAGCAGGGATGGGTCTTCCTCAGGTTTGCTCTCGCTCTCCTTGAAGTTGAGCATCTCCTGAGGGCTGCTGGGAAGTTCAGGCTCCGTCTGCGCAGGTTCTGGCATTGTGCTCTCCTCTGGGAGATTTTCAAATGCCTCTTCTTTTGCTGAGAGGGGTGAATCAGTTGTTTCAAGCCATTCCAGCTTCTTCTCAGGAGATTCCTCGCACTCACTATCATCCGAGGAGTTCCCTGAATCTAAAAACATGAATTAAATAAATAAAAATATACACACACACTGAAGTCAATATACATGAAGAGTTAACCAACAGGTATTATGCTTGAAACTAGTGAAGCACAGATATATTGGACAATGAAATCTGTGTTTTTTTGTTTTTTTTTGAGTTAACCGTTGAAAAACAGTAAATGCCAGAGGCAATTCTATTTAAAATGGGGTGGCAAGAGGTATTGGAGACTTACAAACTTGTACAGTGTTGAAACCCTGCAGTTCAGCATGAGCTCACTTGTTTATATTTGTCATATACATCTGATGTCAAAAAAAGTCTTTTACATTTCTTTCAAAGATGTGCTTTGAAAGCAAAGTGACAAAAAAAACATCAAGCATTAACCAGTTTTAGCAGGTGATGTTTATTCTGGGGATGTGAGCTGCTCTTACCATTAGATCCTCTATCTGAATCATACATCCCAGAAGAAGTTCTCCTCGTTCGTCTACGAGGTGTACCTGTTAAAAAAAAAAAGAAGGTAAATGTTAAAGCACTAGCTAAGGTCATGAGGTCTCAGGAAACAAATGTTCTGAAAAACGTGCATATTGATTACACTGCGCCAAATATATAAAAACCCAACAAGCCATTAATCTTACTATAGAAACTAGAATTCATCACATGGCGAAATACAGCGTTCTTTTACTTTTGTGACGGAAAGGTGGTTATATTTAACACACACACACACACACACAATCATGATGTCATTATGCCATTTAATGTACCAGACCTGAACTTCAGCTGCAAGCTCACACAAGTTATACACACACCGCTTTTGACAAGGATAATCTTACCCTCTCCATTTGGCAAAGCAGAGGCATCTGTGGGCCGTGTGTTCTTGCTGCTGGATCGATCCTCACTGCTGGGAGTCTTGGACAAACTGCGGGAAGTGCTGGGAGGGGTGGATTTGAGTGGAGGACGGCCTCGCCGTATCCCTTGTTTGGCCTGTTTATCCTCCTCTTTCTCCTTGTCTCCATCTTCTTTATTCTGTGGTAAAGGAAAGCACAAAACCATTTTTCCCCAAGGTTCTCAAAAGATAAATCTTGCTTTTGTTTTTAAGACAGATTGCCACTCACCTTCACTTTTTTCTTTTGTTTTCTCTTTGTTCCACCCTTATCGACAGGCCATATTATTCGATCGGCCTTGACCCATTCATCATATCTGTTACAGATTTAAAACAATCTCTTAAATAATATTGTCATCATTCACAAGGTAAACAAATAACTCCTCTTGGTCTTCACGAACCATTCTGATCCATATAAACAAACATTTAACATGCTGTTTGAGAAGTACTCATATATTGGAATCTCTAATGCAACAGGATAACACGGTGTTCCTAACTACATGTGACTTGATGCCTTGACATACAATAAAAGGTATTTTAATCAGTTTTCGAACAACATACATACAAACTATACAACAGTAGTGAATTTCAAGCAGAGGTTAATCAGACAGCCAAGAGAAGTGTAACATCACATGACATCAGTCAAGTTAGCGAAACCATTCTCTGGTATCATCATATTTGACCCCATTCTCTTAACAAGCCTTCAAATTTCAGCAGAAATGGGCAGTACATACATTATTCTATATAATAAATTATCAATCTTTCTAATGTTTCCACATGGATCCAGTCGTTATACACTCATGTTTAATTTACTTCTCATATGCAAGGACTATAATTAAAGGGCAGTCACATCAACACCTCACCTCACATTCCAGCCGTAATAATGCACCAGGTAAAGAATCTCTCCATCATCGGTCTCTGTGTTCTTGATGTTAGCTTCATAGATCTTCTGTGTCTTCCCCTTGCCATATTTTACTTTGACTTTAGTGCCAGTCAGAGAATGCTCAGGGTCCTCACAGCAGTCACCCTCCTCTCTGTCAAACCAACATAAATTAATAGATTCCTCATCCACATCAACAAGTTTTTTTTTTAAAGACCGTATCAAAAAAATAAAAAAAAATTGACTTGCGTTGAAACTATATGTACGACTATTCAAAAATTTGGGATCAATAAGATTTTTTTGAAAGAAACCAATACAGCAAGAAAAAGCATAAATTGTTCAAAGGTGTCAGTAAAGAAACTGACAACGTAACAATTTTCAAACACATGCTGTTTTTTGAACTTTCAAAGTGTTTCAAAGAATCCTAAAAATGTTTCCACAAACATTAAGCAGCACAACGGTTTTCAACACTGATGAGAAATGTTACTTGTGCATGAAATCAGCATATTAGAATGATCTCAAGGATCAAATAAATGCAACCTTGGTGAGTGTAAGAGACTTCCTTTAAAACAAATATCCAAATCATCTCTGCTCAAAAGCTTCCCCAGCCCAAGCATAGGTTATATAATCTAAACAGCACAAATTAGAATTTACTGTTCAGAAATTACGACACTGCCATCCCAAACGCAAGCAAACTAGTGGATGATCTCCAAATTTACATATCCCCTAAACAGCAACGCGGTATAACCTGATAAACAGCAGCCTGTCATTTGAGGAATTAAAGCAAAACATCATCTCTTCAAGTTATTCAAAGTTTAATTGTAAAGATATGTCAAATCTTGTTTAAATGCAGAGATCATTTAAGAGATCAGACAGCCAAGAGATGTGTAACATCACATGAGATCAGTCATGTATGCGAAACCATTCTCTTGTATCATCATTTCTGATTCTGCTGGAAAAGATTCAAATCCAAAATTTAAGCCAAGTCACATGCATGACAGTTCTCTTAACAAAAGCGCCGCAAGAGAGCCATTCACAATTTAAAACAACACTGGGTACAATATTACCAGATTGTACCATAAATCAGTTCATCAAAACATTTAACAGGTTAAACACAGATATTGACATACCGGTCCCTGAGTCTGATTCTCTCGCCATCGTCTTCCTCCTCATCATCCTCCTCTTCCTCCTCCTGTTCTTCATCATCAGTATCTTTATCAGACTCCTCAAAGCGACGACTGCGTCGTTTCCCAGGGGTCTCCCCATCAGATTTTTCCTTTTGCTCCTCTCCACTGTTTTCTCCTTCACCTTGTATCTCCTCTTTTTTCTTCTCCTCCTTTGGTTTCTCCTGTTTCACAGGCTCTTTCACCTCTACTTTCACAGGGGTCACCGTACACCGCCGCCGACCCTGAGAAGCAACACATACAATCAGGCATGTGATTGGCTAAGGACAAAAAAAGCAGGAAAATATACTAAGACAACCATGTTTTTTTTGTACAGTATGACACGCGTGGTGGGAGCGGCAGCGCTGAATAAACCTTATTAAAAAGTGTTAACTTACCATCTTATCAGTTAACGGTTAATAACTGCAGTTGTTGGTTGGGAAAATTAACCGAAATGAGCATCCCTAATAGCTTGCAAATACAAGCAAGTTAAATGTTAATGCAGCTGCCATAGTTGTTGATTGATTAGATGATTGATTTTGAGTGATTTTCCACTAAGTCAAATTAGTAACTTATAGGTTATATATAGACACAAGCAATAATCCTTAATAATTCTTGTCACCAGGGGTGGATTTAGTGAATTTGGGGCCCTCAGGCAAATATAGGAATGGGGCCCTACATTTGCACTCATTTACTACAATTAACTTTGAGGTTCCTTTTTTGTTGTCAAAGTGCACAATAGTTACGTCCAGGGTTTCTACAGTTTTCATGTACATATAGAATTTTTTCTGTTAACATTTACATTTATTTAGCAAACACTTTTATTATTTCATGTTGTAGACAACATAGCAATTGATTTACAGTTATTTACATTATTATATTACTTATTATATTTACTGACATGAACCTGTTTAGGTTACACATAACTTTATGGTGCTCCGTTAACACCGGTGTGTTTTCGTGACAGAGTTTTTAATTAAAAAAACGATCATCGTTTACACTGCCGTTAAACCTTTCCCCGGGTTTTCAAACTAAAACAGTCTGCAGCATTTTCTAAAGTGTCCTTTTTGATGGTGGAAAACGCCACGATAGGCGCATAAAGTTATGCTTTTTAAAACGAAAAACACACCTAATGTAAGCAACAGTTTCTGGCTGAACAGACGCAGAAAGAGCTGCGCTGAGGGAAGACACCTCGCGCTTGTGCTACAGTCAGCTTCAGATACATAATATTTCAGTTTGCTACAAGCAGGATACACACAATGCACGTTCAACTCCGACACGCAAACAGTCGTGGTAATAAACACCGCAACCATTCGCATGTCCTATATCGCTATTTATTTTCTTTACATTTAGCACTGTAAAGCTTGTTTAAGAGTCATGATCATCATCCATGTTCATTTTATGGAACAAGCAGCACTCAAAGGACATGTGAATGAGGTTTTACTTTTGGATGAACTGTTGTTTTAAACACAGGATGTTTTCCGGTTTAAAATCTCAAAATAACAGACATGCCCTTAAAGTCAATTTAAAGTCAAAAATGCTTATCAGACAGCCAAGAGAAGTGTATCATCACATGACATCAGGTCATGAAAGCGAAACCATTCTCTAGTATCATCATGTGCATTTCTCATTTAAGAACCAATAAATAAATAAAACACTTGTAATAAGTGTTTTTGCTCTGTAGCGGGCAGGTCTTTGAGCATCCTGAGAGTGGCCCAACAGAAAGACAGGCAGACACTCACCCTGGGCGAGCAGATATCTTTGTGCCCCTTTTCACTCTCAGCATCTGACTCATCAGCGTCTGCAGCAGGTTTGTCCTCGCTAGTTCCAGGCTCCGCTGTAACTTGCTGCATAATCTCATCCGTGTCTTCGCTCTCTTTTTTCACAGTCTTAATGCACTGCACTTCTGGCTGGCGCTCTGGCCGGGGCTCATTGTGGTGCACCGTCCTGAACTGAATCTGAGCGGAGCGGCAGTACTCCTCAAATCCGTACAGGTACCTGAGATTCAAGTCAAAAAATAAGCAATGTTATATTTTTATCACTAACAAGATTATCAAGGGGAGCCATTTTCCAAAAGTTCAAATATGGGCATTGTCCAAATGTTTTTTTATTTATGTATTAAGCAGAGGATAACGAGACAGCCAAGATAATTGAGAAAAATTCACATGACATCAGACACCATTCTCTGGTATCTTCATATTTGACATGCTTGTATGAAGCTTCAATTTTCAGAAGAGCTGGGTTTATTTTTTATTTAACCATTGCTTGAGGTATATATTAGAAAGTGTGCAGCTGAAAGTCTGAAATGTTTGTGTCACTGCATACTAGCCCGTTAGGCATTCAATGTAAAGTTTATTTACTGTAAACAAGCTTTTTATTCCTTTGTTTACACTGAACAATAAGTCAAAAATATGTTTGCTGTAGTCAAAAGCATGCCACAGATGTGGTCCATAAACATCAAGTTGAACATAACTCAAAATGTTACTTTAACAGTGCAGCAAAAGTCACATTCCAAAGTGGAAAATTGTCTCCGTTTGCCAACGACACAAAAAGAACACTGGATGCTGAGTAAAGAAATACAGTCCTGTACAGCAGGAATTCTGAGAGCATGCACTTACTTTCTGTAAGCTGTTTTCACATTGTACGAGGCAGCAGAGTTCAGAACCGGGATGCCAAGATCCATGTAGATCTGTTTCCAAATAGAGCCGCTTTCAATCTAAAAACAAAATAAACCATCTCTTTACACATTTACTTTTGATGACTAAAAGTGCTAATTCTTGCTGCACAGAGCTGGTAGGGTCATGCACATCTGTCTACCGCACCCTGGGATCAGATAGCTTAGAGAAACATGACATCACTTAAACAAGCTCAACCGTTTTCCCCAATCATCAACAGTACAAACTCCCAAATATAATTACCCTCAATAACATTCACAGAACAGGCATTTGACAACAAACTATTTTTCATCTCAGTCCAGCTCTGTGAACTTCATAAATTCAATCTGCAGTTACTTTCGCTTCATATTTTTGGCATGGTCTCACTTCCCACTTTGCCGAGTACAATAAACAGATGGTGGGAACGCTAAGAACACTCACATTGTCACAGCCTCCGTGAATATGAACCAGTCGGAAGAGCTTGAAGAGGTTGAGATCCTTGTAGCCAAGCACTGGAGGTTTGTTAATTGGCGTCCCTGGAAGGAAAGCAAAGGTGCAGAGAAGCGTTAAACCGAAAATGCCCTGCAGAACTAGTCATGAGATTCTTCTACTGAGGGGGGAAAAAAAAAAGTAACTTTTAGGCCACACACACACACACACACACACAAAGACTATAAAAGACATACACTATGATATATGCCCCAGGAAGATTGTTAATCCCCATTTAATTTTTTCCCCCCATAGTGATTATAACTCAACGGGTGCAGGCATTACCTCTGTCCTCCATGAACTTGTAAAGTTGCTGTAGAAAGTGGTCCCTTTCTTCTGGGTCTGGCTCATCATCCGGCTGTTTAAGAGAAAGCAAGCACAACATCTGAATTTGAAGTTTGGCAACAGTGGAAATATCTTTTACAATATTTTTTAAACTCATAACCAAAGTAGTTTTCTCAGCGCATATCTAACAGATCACTGATTGATCAATTTCTTTGATTCTCTCTGTGATAGTTTTGCATCAAACACCCTCTAACATGCAAATTAAAAAGAACATTTGTATGTTCTGTAAAAAAGTTTAAATCCTGCCAGCAGTAAATGGGATTTGTGAGAATTGTTGCTTATTTATTCCATTTAAAATTCTTTTACTAATTTAGAGAAAAAAAAAAAGAAAAAAAAACACTGGCTTAAATAAAAACATTTCTTAAAATCAGATTTTGAATGCATTGCATATCTTAACCTAATTGGTCCCACTTAACTCAGCACATTAAAATAATTTGTAAAAATTCTGTTTTAGTGTGCATCTTCAATTACTTATTTGTCATAAGAACAACCAGTCAGTAATTACACTGATATAAGTTGGACGTGACTAAAATTTCATGAGTCAGATTAATTTACAAACTCCTACTGACTCATAAGTGTTTTTGATTTATCAAAAAGAACCAGTAAATAACTATCCATTTCTAAATGGGATATCACTAATCATACTATGTTTGTGGTTGCATACAAGCATACATAAAATAGCATTGATGGAAACGATGACATTTGAAAGCATTTTATTTCAGACATCTTCTGCATAAAGGGAATGGACAAGAGATAAAGAGATCAAGAGATAGAACGGTCAAGCAAACATTAAAACAACAAATATATGGGGGTCTCATTGCCTGAGGGTTTGTTCTGCAATACATCTTAAACACTACATATCCTAATTTCTGCCTTTAGCATTAAAGTGAGGCATCTCTGTTGCACAGGAAAGAGAACTCAGCAAAAGTGCTTTGCTGAGTTAAGCATCATTTAGGCTGTATTTTTAATGATCGGATACATCCACAATACAAAGCAAAATGCTCAAACTATTAAGTGCACTCATTTTCAAACCAGTCGGATCAAACAGGGCTTTAAGACCGATAAGTAGGCAACACACCAACTACACATTTTTAAAATTAGCTAGTTTCACACATCCAAAGTTTAAACGGATTCCTATTGCTAGCTTTCTCAAAACATATCTCAAAAAGTAAAAGCAACCCATCTTTCAAACAAATGTTTCAACTTATCTTTTTCACATGCTGGCCTTATAATTGTGCAACATGCCCGACCTTCCCCAGCGAGGAGAGAAGACTCTTTGAGATGAGCTCAGCCCCGCCCACCATCAGAACTGGCACACCTCCACTGGGCCAATCCCGCAGCCTTTTCACAACCAAAGGAACGAGCAGTTGCCATGGGAACGTGTCGGAAAACCAAGCGAATGGCCATTTGTCCAAACTCGGGGAGCAGGAAGAATGAGACATTGTTGTCCAGAGCCTGGGGGCTTTCCCACATGCTGGGACCATTCAGTGGGCTTAATCAAGGTGTACGAGAACATGAGATGTAAAGGGCTGCGGGAATGTCTTCACAAATCAACATAAACACCAACACTGGAAGTCCCTCAATCGGGACTGGACGCAAATAGCCTCGTATTACTTAAGTACGCCTGGTGCCCAGCTCTGTCGACCCCTTTAATCAGAGCAATCAATGCTAAACTACATGACAATCATTGAGACTAAGAAACAAGGGTTCAAGCTAGAGCATAAACTAAAACACTGAGTAATAACTGTTGAAGGACAAGACCACAATTTTCCAACACCACTAACTTCTGAATACGTCATCAGCGAGCACACCACATCTTTTCAACACTTGATAAGTTTAACTTTTGGAAGGCAACCCCATTTCAAAGTAAAGAAATAAAAACAGAGTCTTACTTCCTCTGGATCTGGCACCTTCTGCTCCTCTTCGCCCTCTTTTCCTTCACCATCCTCATCATCGTCTTCTTCATCATCACTGCTAGAGGATTCGAGAATCTCACTCAAGTCTACTTTCCAGTTGTCAGGGACCTGTCTGGACTCTAAAAAGCGCTGTGCTGCTTCACACCCTGGCAAGAGAGAAAAGATAGATCATTTTTTTTTAAAACTTGGAAGCATTAAGTCAGTGAAGGGTCAGCTGATCTTGGGTCTCGTACCTTTCCTGCTTGAGCACTCAGGTTTGGAGAGGGAGCCAATTTTTACTTCCTGAACATCTTTGCGTGCCACTGTGTGACTGCAGAAGACAAACAGTGATAAATCAGAGAGAGCAAAACGACATGAAAATACTTTCATTTCTTATTAAACAAGAGAATTTATACTATTAATACATTCTATTCGCTCATCTTGTATAACTTTAAATACAAAGTATCAACATTAAAAATCCTGTGAAACCGATTAATGAGCAAAGCTAACAGACATAGAATAAAGTAAACAAAATATCAATTTCACCACATGGGTCTTAAAAGTCAAAGACACTTTTCACTCACAATTTGGAATCTGCAAATGATCGCACTAAACATTGGTCCTTTTTGACAGTTAGGTCATCATTGCAGCTTGGAGAGATCACCTGCAAAGAAGGAAACATTTATGTAGAACTGAAAGTATTGAGTCTTCATTGACACACATTCAATGTAAGAAACATCCATTTACAATGCTTTTCTCAATTCAATTCAATTAATAACCTTTGCAAACACCAAAACAACAAACTGCAGCAGGTGTTCTCCAACAGCAACAATACAAAATACCCACAAAGACTCTGTCTATATTCATTTTAGACACTTAGACATTATCAGTGAACAACTTTCAGTCTGTTCCCCAAACCAAGCATTTGCATGACTTAAGAGAACTACTCTCTCAGCCAAAAAGACTATTTTTTATGCTGATTTGTCGGTCCTAAAACCGGTCACTACAAACTGTTGTTGTATGAAAAAATCTGTGTGAAGATTTAGCAAAATATTATCTTCTTGTGTTCCAAAAAAAACAACAAACAAGCATGAACAGCATGAAAGTGAGTAAATAAATGTATTATTTTCTAATTGAATCAAGGACTCACCAGGACATAGTGCCAGGAATCACTATCAGAGCCACTCTGAAGGCAGGCAACTTTCCCCAAAAGATCATCATTAAGCCTCCTCCGGTCATCGTCATCATCTTCACTTGATGAAGACTCCTTTTCATCTTCAGCACTGCATTGCATCAAACAGAGCACTAACATTTGAAACATGCTCATTTTCACATAAAATACTCAATAGAAAAGTGAAACTGCATTTTGCATATAGGAAAATAAATAGTAGAAACTGAACAACATGGCCAAAATAATGCTCGTTTCAGCTCAGGATCCAACAGGGAATCAGGATGTCGTTCTTACATTTTTAGAATGTAATTTGTGATTTAAACTGACCTAAGTGATCAAATTTGTGAGCACAACAGCAAAACTGAAGCGTACTGTAACAAGCTCAGTATAAATTACACTACTGCACTTATCAGAGGTCTTTTACACATAAAAATTTTAAAGCTACATTAGCAACACTCTAAATGAAAGTAGGAAAATTATCACGTGAAACAAAGTTTGAATTGTTTTGGGGGCAAAAACCTCACTGTGAGGAATAAGGCGCATTTAACAAAGAATAATATTCGTTTTACATTTGCTGCATAAAGATAGACCGCACATGGAAAGGACCATAAATACTCACACTGCCTGAGAAGACCTTCTACCTCGATTTGTCTTCTTTCCAATGACTGGAGTGCCAAAGTGCTCTGGGTTTGTCAGGGGCAGTTGGTCCAAAGTCTGTTATAGAGCGAAAAGGGCAGAGAATTATTGAGAGAGAAAAAAAAGAGAGAGAGAAGAGAAGAAGTGTTAACCACAAGACGCAGACAACACCTCAAGCCTCACCTCACTTTCTGCAAAATGTCTTTCGCCTTTAAGACATAGTGAAGTTCTTCTAAGGGTTTTCTCATCTCCATCATCAAAAACTGCAATAAGAATGAGAAGGGGGAAAAAGGAATATATATATATATATGCAAGTTTAGTTTAGAGAGACTCAATTACAGGGCCTGAGAGAGGTCCAGTGTGAGCAACTTAAGGGGGATTTAGACAGCTATGTCTATACGTACCCACAGTGTACCAGCTGGCATCTGTGAGTTTGCTGATGACAGCTTCGCTAAATCTACCCTCTGGGCTCTTCACTTCCACTGTTGAGCCAACCTGAGAACAGAGATATAACATTATTACTTTTTCATGCAATAAATAAATCACACAAATAGAAAGCAATTTAGACCTTAAGTTTTAAAAATGTATTTTGAACTTTTAGAAAAGTACAGAGTATTATATGAAGCCTTATAATTAAGAGAGCGCACAAGGTGTTCTGTTTCTTTATAATCCAGCCATAACTGTATTTATTGATACTCAAAATTAATGTCAAGTGACAAATTTCACCAAACAAATAAATAAATAAAAATATGCCGATTGGCTTTTGCAAGGGAGCAAATAGTAGTCCCAATTCTGTCTGTTAATTTGTATTAAAATGCATGATTACATTGTAAGAAAAAAAGGCTCATCTTGTATATAAGGTTTGTTGATAATATACAGTTTTAATCAATTATGCAAGTGAACAAAAGTTAGTATTTTCTACTGGCCAAAAAGTTAACAGACAGTAAACTTTCTCAGTTAATTTGGTATTAACGGGCAAGGAAGAAAGTTCAGTTCAAACATAAGCTACAGCTCAGTTGAAGCCATAAGTATCGCATGAACAAAAAAACAGCCAGAAGCTTTTATAACAAGTATATCAGGAAACTTTATTTGAACTATCTGCAGTAAGCATCCAACAAAAACGTCTCTTACCCTTAACGGTCCTTTGACTTGGTCATCTTGGACGACTTGTGAGGTGCTGTCTCCTTTAAGCACAACCTGCAAAGAAAGTATAGAAAAAAAGTTCACCAAAGCATAAAACGGAAACACGGATGGGAAGACCGAAGTATGGTTCGGTGAAGTAATCTGGTTGTGTAACAGATGCCATGTTCTTCATGAGCTCTCAAACAAGCTTCTTAGTGAGTGCCTACATACACTGTCAAGAGTAACTACTTGGAATTTCCTTGCAGTCAAACTTGAGGCACGTGTCGCTCTGTTTTACCCAAGTCTGTCTCGTTTCAGTCGAATTATACAGTTGTTTAATACAAAAACCACCTAAGATTTTAAAGAAGTGCGTAGATTAACCTTAAAACTACATACTTATGATTGGTAGGTGCCGATCCAAATTAAGCCATTTGTAAGCTTATTGTTTTGCACATTTTGCCCAGTGGAGGCTTGAATGATCTATGGAGCTACTGGTGCTAGATCACCTCCTGCTTTTCCTTTATAGGCCTGCCATTATACTAAATCTTGCTGTGTGAGTGCATCCAACACTTCTGCATTAAAGCAACACAACCCTTTTATAATAACCAATCTGTGCATTGTCACCAGCAGAAAATGACTCTTGTTTATCCTCTATGTCATCTGACACTGGTTTTACAGATTAGATGCATTGCACTCTGAACCTACTCTTTCACGTTTTTTTTGGGGGGAAACCTACAGGAAAAGCTTAAAAAAGACTGGTTGATGACTGATGAAGCACATTTCAAAAACTATTTGATAGGGACAAAGTTTAAAAAGTATAAGTTTCAAAGTGATATATACCATATGGTAAATCTGAACTGTTTGAGGCTTATATTGTTGCAAATCAAACCGTGTTATTGCACGGTGATATAAAGTTAAATATATACAGCACACAACTGCATCCACCTGTACAGTACACAATTGTGTAGTCAATGACAAAATGCAAGTATATTGTTGCTCAGCGATACACTTAAGATGACTGATAGCGGACAATGCTCATTAAGAACAGGGACAAAGTTTTAAATGTATAAGTTTCGGTGCAATATATACTATATAGAAAATCTTTACTGTATTATTGTTTTATCATCTCAAATCATATAGTGTCACCTAGCTATATTCTGCTTAACTGAGAGTATGAATCATTTAGATATTAAAGTGTTACAGACATTAAAATAAGGATTTGCTTTATATCTATTTTGAAACGATGTGTATTGTGAAAAGTACTGTACAAATAAAACTGACTCATATCAGATGGAATAAACTTACCTTAACTTTCACCATGCGTTTAACAGTCTTGATTTTTGCCTCACAGAAGGCACCGCGGTACTTTGCGCTCACATCCGTCCCCACAGTCAGGTAGGCAGGTTCATCTGCTACCTGTGGACAGTGAAAATATTATTTAGATGCAGGCAAATTCATACAGACACTTCCCTCTAAAATATCTAAGAACACTTTCAAAAGTTACAGCACACAAATGTTATAAAAACTACAACTCTGCTTTTTCCAAAATGCACTTACAATGTCTGGTTACCTCAATCGTGGAATTACTGAGCTTTTCTGATTACAATTATAAATCATAATATATATAAAAAACTCATCCATGTGTGAATAATTTAAGTGTTTTGTTCCCAGATGCTTGTAAGGCTTTATTTAGGAAGGCGTCGCCTATCAGAACTGCAGAGGATCACAGACTCACCTTCATCTTGATGGCTATTTGAGGGAGTCCAGCTCGATTGGTTTTGACTGCTGAAACAGAACAACACACACGCATAAAGAAACAGTCACGATCTGGCGCCATGTGCTAAAAAACGTGTCATATATACAAGTGTGAGGGATCTGACAGCACAACACAAATACACACAACAGAGAAAATGCTAAAGCAGCTAACGCGGCTAGCCACTTCTCGTCCTCCTTTCAAAATGATCAAATAAACAATACCAACCCATCAAAACACAGATTTTACTGCGTCCTCGTCACTTTACCTCCAATCAGAGCCATTTATGGTGTCTTGATGGTGTAAAAACAAAGCAAGGAGTCTCTGAAGGAAAACATAACCCCTTCAAACCCTGCGTGTTTCCTTCCCGCTTCACTCACTGTGTGTGTGTGTGTGTGTGTCACGTCGCCATCATAGCTCACACACCGTCCTGCACCATGTCAGCCCCTCCACCATCCACTAACCCCACATTTCCCACACTTAACACTGTATTTGCCGAGGTATTGAGTTCGAAGAACGACAAACTGACAGTTATGATTGTTATTGACGCCTGTCAATCAAATTGTGACGGTTAAGCTAAATATAGTGAAGCTGTTATGGCGATTTAAACTGTTCGTCGGGTTAGTTCCGCAACATTTACATGAGGCGACTTTTCCCCTTCAAACTGAGTTACAAGTTTTTGAGCTATAAAAAGATTGAATTTCGGTGGTTAGTTTCAGAAAAAGTCTTCGGCTAAATCCCGGATCCTGTACGAAAACAAGCCGACTAGCTGTGACTAGGCTCTGCCATTCAATTTTTTTCTCTTCGTCGCCTAAATACCTTCGCTGGAAACCACGGGAAAACGACAAATATGACTGGATTACTTTCAGACTAGCGAATTTAAATGAAAACGGACGAGAATATGCGGGTTTGATAACGCGAAATCGGTGTTTGAATGTTGTGTGAAAATATATAGGTGTACTTACATGCTCCTATATGACTGCTTCAGCTCAGCATTCGACTAGGTTGCAAAGGCATAGACGAAATAACAAGCTGTTGAGCTGAGGTTGTGTTTCTCGGATCCCCATTGGCTGCCAGGGCCGCTGTGGGCAAATTCCGTGCATTGCGATTGGCTGTCCGCTTAGCAAAATTCTATAGGCTGAACTAAAGCGCGCGACCTGATTGCGGAGTACGAAAGCGGCGCTGCGAATTACGCTTTCTCATTGGTGTTCTTTGATTCTCACTCTTTGCAAATACAACAAATCCATCCTGGAATCCGATTGGCTACATGTTTCCTGTTCTGCGTAGTCCACGGTACTGATTGGTCGAATTTACTCCGAAGTGTTCCGACTGCGAAGCCCATTGGCTGGAAGGATGGATGGGAACGGAGCTTCGTTTCAGAGGGAAAGCCTCTGCTTAGTCTGCGCATGTCGAAGACAAGAGAACATTCGCCATTTTGTACCCAACGTAATTATTTTCGCATTCTGGACTCGGAGCCCGTGAGATTTCGCGGTGAGCCCCGTGACTTCTTTAGTCTGCCTTTCTAGTCAGTCCGAGTTACCTCAGGATCGTTCTAGTTTAATGTGTTCTTTATGTGATTCGTAATGCAATTGTTTTACCAATAAATAATTTTAAGCGCGGTCTTGAAGAAAAGGTCAATTGAAGGCAACGGTAATGGCGACTTTATGTCGTTGCTGTGGAAAACGTCTGGCGTCATGGGTTTGTTAGCCACGTGACCGGAACAGAGCGCCACAGTAAGCATGTGTGACACGTTAGATACTCATTCAGTGACACCTGTGGGTTTTTAAATGATTATGCATGATTAGATTGTTACTGAAATGCTCACTTAAGCGTAACCTTGATGCATTGTTTTTTTGAATCAGACATGGGATCAGATAGAGCACTTTGGCTGGATAGTTTAATAATTTAAGTGTCTTTATAATATATAGTAAGGCATATGTTCTCCATTTAGTGTTAATGTAAAACAGCAAACGCGACTGGACCAATAAAATCATATGCTTCTGATAGTAAGTTATTAAAATGTGTAATTCTGACGTGGAAGAAAGATCAGAAAATAATCTGTACTTGTGCAGTGTTGATTGTGTACTGTGCATGTTGTGTATCAATCAATAAATCTGTCAGTTTTCATATGAATTAATCATTGAGCACACTTTGCATAAATGCATGGGAAAGCAACATTTAGGTTCTTCGTCTCACATAAGAGGTCCAACACCTGGCTAAAAATAGAAAGAAAATACAAAGCTTTGGCTTTAAAAGCTAAGCATGCTACAAAGATCCTACAATATCTATGCACTGCCAGTCAAACGTTTAGATTTCTCATAATCTTAAACTTTTTATTTAAAGGCTTAAATGTTTCAAACTAGTTTCGTAGAAAGTATGGTAAATTGTCTTTAACGTTGATTACCAATGCTATACTTGTACCTACATATGCATTACCTTTAGAACTGCAGTAATGGAAAGCATGTTCATTAAAGTATCATGTCACTTTTTTAACCCTAATATTATAACATGCAGGAATGCTTGGATTACAACGTGGTGGATGGCAATCTTAAGTAAATTAAAACGTACTTGGTTTTGCTCTGAGGCTCCATATGTGGATGGATTACTGTAAGTTCAGGGTCAAGTCCTTGCAGCGTATTGCAGATAAACTGTTTGTTTATACCCAAATGCATGTTGTATTTAGTGCCTTATGCCGAACCTCGTAATTATTAACATTCTTCTCACAGGGCGTGCATAAATATCATTCAATTACATTTCTAAAAGAGAAGGTGGCTCTTTTGCCTAAGCTTGCTGTCCAACTAATCAACAGTAATTATGGCAATTTAGGAGTCTGAATCAGAGCTTCTTTCTGTTTTATAAATCGTATTTATTGTTAAGTCTGCAAAGAAAACATAGGACTACATTAGTCCATTACAAAACATAAAAAACTTTTATTGTCTGCGGTAAAGTTGAGAGTGGCCAGGATGTCTGAAACATAGTACACAGTCAGTGAAATGGAAAAACAGAGAGGTTTGCAACACTGTTTACATGTTGTCCTCATCAGAGTCATCCTCCTCCTCTAGGGATTCCTGTCAGGGCAGAAATATGACAATAAATCAATCTGTAAAGAACTTTTGTTATGACTATTACCAGAGGAACAGTTACTTACTTTAGCGTATTTCTCAGCCTCCTCTTTGATGTCTTTGGGGACAAGCTCGTGCCTTCCTTTTGTGACTAAAGTGAGGGGGGAAATATATAGGCTACATAAAACAATTCCTCTTTTAGGCTGTTAAGACACCATCAAACCAGGCCAAAAACACATTGAACAACATTATGCCAACATCTAAAAGATACCAGAAGTAATATTATCATAAAGAAAAATAATTTCCAATGATAAAATAGGAATGGAAAACGTAAAAAATATATAACAAGGCAAAAACGTAACATACTTAAACTTATAGGTTTCATGAACTACTAGACTGTATTATAGATTAAAGGTGTCATATGATGTGATTTCAAGTTTTTCTTTCTGTTTGGAGTGTTACAAGCTGTTAGAGCATAGATAAAATGCCTATATATATTCATAGTCATAGTTATGACTTGTCCACACCCCCCTAAATATGGCTCGTTTACACACTTTTCTACATCACAGAGTGGGTTTATTTTCAAAAACACACATATAGAGAGAGAAAGAAGGCCGAACTATTATTGTCTGGAGACGCTGTGTTTCATTGTGAAATTTAAACTACTTTGCTTGTGCTTCTGAATGAGGACACAACTAGAAATCAGGGTTAAGTTGTATTTACAACACTGTTCCAGAACAGTTCGAAACAAATACTATGTTCTGTGCATTTACAGAGGACTAATTCCTAAAACCTGCAGAGCAGCCCATGCTTTTTCTTATTAAAAGAGCCTTATTAAAAAACATTTCTTATTAAAAGTGAGTTTTGAGCAGTGAAGGGTAGTTCTTGTTGTTTGTCGTTTCTCTTGTTCTTGCAGACATGGGATCCGTTCTTCGTACGTCGCCAACTACCTCCAAGATCAAATCATCACCTGTTGTTGATGATTAGTATAGCTGGATTGAGTTGTTTAGAATTATTGCGCGTCCGTGTGTTGGTTTAAAAGGCAACATGTATTGATAATAGAAACACTGATCACAACCACTTTGATTGGTTAACGAAATGGCAAAAGAGCAAGCTACATTTTTTTCTTAAGCGGAGCAAGAGGTTTTATTAGAGGGTTAAGGAGAATTTCATACTTTAATAAAGACTCTGGGAAACACAGCTAATGCTGCAAAAGCCAGGAGAGAGGGCTGGCAAACAGTAGCCAATGCATTAGTGCTGCCCATGTTACAGGTTTTTGCTTATATGTTTCAAATCATATTTGTAGCAATTGCTCTTTTTTGTCATTTTTCATGTACGAGCCAGCAGTGGACCCATTAGACAGATTTGAGAAAATTACCTCCAATTATATAGATGCAATCGGAGAATAGAATGAGATTTTTATTAGACATACACAGCGATTAACACATGAACGATGACCACATTCATGAACACACATGTATGCATTTACTGTATGCATGTGTAAATATAGCCATTCATATATGTGTGTGTAGCTGTGGTCATCATTCATGTGTAAATCGTCATAGGCAAGATGGACATGGAGAATTATTTTCATCTGATTTCTGAATCTGCTAATAGGAAAGCTATGACAACTGTGGGTATTTGCTCCACATTTAATTTTTTTATGTAGGCTATCCTTAAAAAAAAAAAATAGCCCTTTATTGCATTTTTCCTCTTTTTTGTCCCCTTCCTTTTCTTTCTTTAAAGAGTATTTTGTTTTCTTGTTATTGTCTGTTCAAATGTCAGTTTTGTGGATATCGATTTTGTGCTATCTGTATGTTTTTGAATTTAGCAATAAAAAAAATTATTAAAAAAAAATAAAACTTTCTTGCAAGATACTTTTCTTTTCCCACGTTAGTCAGTCTGTGTTAGTCGTGCTCTTTAACCAATCAGATGTGACGTCCCATTTCAACCAATCATAAGCTGCTATGACAGCAAGTCCCGGATGAGTGTCCGAACCGAACAATCCAAGATCATCAACAATCAAATCCAACTTAGTTAGCGAGGTACGAAGAACAGACCCCAGAAATGCAGACATGGAGTTATGTCTGGAGAACAACGGAAGAAGAATTAAAAAAAGTCTTACCTTCTCCAACCCAGCTAAGCTCCAGCTCAAAGGCTTTGTCTTTCACCTCATCGTGAACGATATAGATACTAAACAGAGATGAAAGACAAACATACAAATTGTAATTAATGTTGTTTTGTAAGTATAAAATGTTTAATTAGTTATAGCATGCTAGAAATGTTTTAGTCCCACAACCACAGAAAACTTGGAAGTAGCAGTAAAAGTTAAAGATTTATGTTAATTCCTATTGTTTGTAATATATAACATGTTGCTCACTAAACTATTCATACATTTTTTGAGTCCAGTCTCAATATGATTATTTTAAAAAGTGCTAATGCAGTGAATCTAATGCAAAAGAGTCATTGAAACGGATTGGTCAAAAGGTGTGGGAATCATGTTCCTTAGAAGTCAACATTATTGTGAACTCAGCAACCTAACAGATAAGAAGAAGAATTAGCTGAGTTAGACTTTAAGGGCCGGTTTCCCAGATAGGAATTAGATTAAGCCAGGACTAGACCTTTGCTAATTTTTTTGAAACATGTCTTACAAAAATGCATCATCTGTGAGCATTTAAAGACCAAACAATGGCAATGATGTATTTTATAAGATATCTCAGTGCAAGCTTTTTCCAGTTTAGACCACTCTTAACATTTATTTTAATCTAGGACTAGTCTTAAACCCTGTTCGGGAAACTGCCCCTAAAAGCTCAAGCACAACACTCAATACTAGTTTGACTGGTTTTGCTGGTATAAGGTTTGTTTTTACTGATTCCATATTGGCGATGAATAATGCATTAAATTGTGAGCTCTTCTCAATTCTAAGTTATAAATAAATCACACTCACATTTTTGCCACTTCCTTCACAAGTTCTCTGCAGGTCATATCTTTCATCTGCAATGCAAGATTAACAGTTACAACCACTTTAAGCACTCTGTTGACATAGAAATGAAAACAAGACAAAACTAAATGAAAGTAGCTGACTCTTGTTTGAACATGTTCCAAAAGACCACAACTGTACTGATAAAGAAAGATCTGTTAGACTGAATGAGAATGAATGTGTGATAATAAATGAAAAGCAATGATTGGAGATACTTTAAACACCTGTGGATGTACACTACGTCTCAAAAGTTTGGGGTTGCCAACTTTGTATTTTAATATACTTTAAAAAGTAAATGACTTCTAAATTCTCAGCATCAATACTCCAAACTTCAGTGTCATGTGATCCTTTGGAAATCATTTTAATAAAATGATTTGCTGCTCAAGAATACACTATGATTCTATTTCTTGAATAGAAAGTTTAAAAGAACAGAATTTTGTAAAATTGTAAATTATGTTGTTACTTTTTATTTATTTTATTCATCTTTTATTCATAAATTAATCTTCTTACAGCATTTTAAGGTAAAATATATGCACTGATCAAAGGCCTTTACAAAATTATGGATATATATAACTTTTATACATAATATTAACACCTACCTGTAGTTTCTCAATTTCCGTCTTGGCAGCTTGCTTGGCTTTTCCAATAGCACAGCCCCAGTAACCCTTAAAAACAGACACAAATATTAATGACAAAGCAAATACATGTACAGGATGATCAGGTCAAAAAACTATATGTAATCTACAGTATCGATGAATATTGGAAGGAGTTCAGGGGCTCGTTCTTCGTACGTTGCTTAAAACATCCGAGATCAAATGAAACATCCAAGATGATATCATCGCGCTAAC
>JAUCNO010001129.1:1581989-1600164 GCA_032353835.1 Enteromius viviparus | reverse complement strand
CTGCAAAAGGTGGACCGACATCATATTGAATTCTATGAGTTAGGAATGGGATGGCACTTCAGTTCATAGAATGAGTATCTATATATATATACACACACACACACACACACTATTTTTATTTATTTTTTTAATTGCTACAGCTTTTATATATTTTTGTTTCATTTCAGTTTTAGGGTTTTAGAAGGATTTGATTATTTAAATGTCTATATAGTTTAGATATATATTCGTCAGAATTTGTTTGCAAAAACAGATAATTTTTTTAAATCAAACTGCAGTAGGGTTGTTTTCATTACATTTTTTTCAATTAAACTAAAATAAAATAAAAACTATAATAATAATAATCTATAAAACTATATAGAAATATTTTTAAATAACAAAGAAAAACGAAAACTGAAAAATATAGGCAAAATATTAGTAAATATTATGATAATTATATAACTAATACAAAAATAACACTGCTTTACACAAATGAGACTGACCCAATAAGTTTTAACTTTGTTCAGTCTGTTTTAATCAGTAATTCTTACTCTGGACCAACAAATATTGACTGTTCATTGAATAAAAAAATATAAACTGCATTAACCTTGTGTGACATGAACAGAGATCCACACTTTATGGTAATAACATTATCTTGGCAGAAGACATTTCTGAGATGAAGCTGTAGTCAGACTAGCCGGATGTGCTCTAGCATGTGGCGTAATCACATTTAGCCACTTAACTTTTGACTTGTGTACACATTTGTTGACTTAAGTAGGATATGGAAAACACACTAAGAGCTCCTGGTCACATGATAAACTGCTGCTGTTAATGTGCCGGACATGACTCACATTGCTAAAGACTACAGTTTTCTTGTTGGCTTAATAATGTGCCGAAGTTTGGACAGTTTTTAACCTTGTGTGACATATTAAGGAATGTTTGTAACTATAAAAGTCAAGAAGCTACATCACTTGAGCAAACTGGATGGCTTTTTGTAGCTCTGTCATTGTTAATTAATCAGCAAGCATAACAAATGGCTTAATGTCATTGTGCACCTGGTCTGTTCAAACTGCGGCTGAAGAAATTCATTTTATTACTCAAGCTGGCCAGGAGCACTGCAGTAAATATTTAATTTTGTGGCATGTTGCCATGGCAGCCAAGGTTCCCATGTCAGAGGTGCTTTCCACTGGGAAAGTCTTGTAAATGCAAATTGACAACTTAAAAAAAGAAAAAAAGCTTAATTTAAAGACCTGCCAACTAAAATGTAATCTACTTTGGTTTCTATACCATTTGTAATGTTTTTGAAAGGCTGTATTTATTTGATCAGTATTATCGCAATTTGAAATAATTATTAATAAGTTAATATATTTTAAAAAGAAATAAATTCCTGTGATACAACGCTGAATTTTTCAGCAGCAATTACTGTATGTGACTTTAATGTCACATATTTTTTAGAAATCATTCTAATATGCTGATTGTATGCTCAAGAAACATTTATTATTATTAATCACTGTTACAAACAGGTTAATATTTTTTATAAAGCATTTTCCAAATTCTTTGGTAAATAAAAAGTAATAGAAATCCTGCGTTTTTGCTAAAATAAATTTAGCCTTTTAAGAAATATTTTAAATAATTATTTTAAGAAGTATTTTAAAGAATATTTAAATAATATGCATGCTGTCATAAGACTTTAATCATTAATGTTAACATTATGTATATGTATATTGAATGCTTCTGCTCCTGTGGGTCATTTAAAGCTATAAACATGTTAACTTTGCATTATATGCAGGAGGATTTCAGAAAGACTGTAACTACGATGTAACTACAGTATCTACAAAGTATTGTTTGCACAGTGCAACCACCACCCAAAAGAATTATACCTGAAGTATAAAACAAGAGGATCATCCACCCAGAACAGTTATTAAAACAATAAACTGGTGCCATAAACAAACACAAATTATTTACTACATATATTTTTGTGCTGAAGATTTTAAGAGCTGTAATAAAAATATAACCTTAATGGATCTGTTTTAAAACTCTCCAAAATACCTTCCAGTGTAAGAAAAAGAGACTGATATTTATTTCATCGCTTGTATGTTAGCATAAACTATTATTATAACAGTAGCAAAATTGAATAGTATGTTTACTATAGTGGTTAGAAACACCCAAGTATGCATTATTTAGATATTATTTACCAAGGGAAGAGCATGCAATAACATCCTATCATAAGCTGTTTATTGCAGCTACTGTAGTTTAATATGGCAGCAATTATGTCATGAGAATCTGTATTCTTCAGAGCAGCACAGGATTGGTTCATTTGCGGTGCATGCAAATAGCTTTGCTGACTGACCTAATATATAATATGACCCTTTTAATAAATACCTGCTAAACCCAGAGCTTAATGACCCCTTTGTAGTGGTCAGCGATTTTGAAGACCAATAAGGTAAGGTTGAAGGCCGTGCCCTTTTATGGTGAACCACAAAACCTGGTTAAATGTTCTTACTGACCTTCAGCTTAGGATCAAACGTAAGAGAGTGTGATGAGATATCAAGGGATTATCTGTACTAAGATGATGTACTACCATCAGAATGTCATGATGAATGGATCAAGTATTGCGTTTCATTCGTGTTCATATGCCCACCTCTCTTCAACTGTGACATCACTGTAGCCTCCTCCATGTTTCTCAGAGGACAGATGGTCGGCACCAGTGTGTTGGCAGCATTAGCAGGGCACTTGTTCTGTAAAGCAGAAAAAATAAATCCAATCAGTGCTACTGCAGCAACTAGTGGCATCGCATCAGAGCCTCTGGTCAGTGCACGAGATGCAAAACAGATGTGGCCCACATCAAAATCACGTGAGTGTCAAGTCTACAGGCAGAATTTCTGCCCAAGTTAAACATAGATTATCAATATGAATCAAAATCCAAAGCTCACTGACTCCCTTAAGGTTTTGAATTGATTTTTTCCAATAATCAATAATGCAAATTCTTGCAGTGGAAATGCAAAGTCTTAAACAAGACACTCTCGTGGTAGCTCATAACTAGTTTGTTTTGGTGAATCGGTGACTGATTCGCATTGTTTTATTTGTGTGTTTATGTGCAATTTTGCGTATACACAGACGACTTGCTCCAGGACCTTCGTGCTTAGTCTTTTTATTTTTTTAAAATCATACGTTTTCAAATAAATCAACACCTTATAAAATAGTTACTTTTCTTTATAGACACACACACATACTATATATACCTTTTCTTATGCTTTGGATCTTTTTTACAAAAATCATTTTCATAAAAATGACATCTTACAAATTAAGAAAATAATCAATACCTTATAAAATAGTTCCTTTTTCTCATGAAATAAGATTGGTTGACACAGTTTATAGAAGTACACCAATGTGTGTCTGGTCTACTTGTTAGTATGAAAGCCCATTTCTGGACTGTTTTTTTTTTTAACAGTGTCCAATTCGTATGTATTTTACGAGGTGGCTAATCTGTACAAATTTATATGGTCTCTTTCTTAGCTTACAATTTTAGCCTGTGGTTAGAAGCATAGTTTCTTGTTGGTAAGATATATGGGCTTTAATAAATATGCTCTTGGGCACAATAAGCAAACTAACGTGCATTGCTATCTTTATCTTCCATTCTATCTAAATATACAAAGCGATTTAATTATGTTTTTTTGCACGTCCATTCTAAACGCTGTTTTTGAAAAGTGCGCATGCGCAAAAAGGCTAAGGGAACCTCGGAGTATGACGTATAAGGAAACCCGCGATGATTCAAAGATCAAATAAAGCAAAATGACTGAACAAAAATAATAAATTAGTCAATATGTGTCATGTTCAATACAGCAGCATTTTGGAGATCTCTAATCAGTTTAATAGCAGAAGGTATATCTTCACGAATTGCTTGTGACGTCATTAACAACGGCCCTATGTTGTTGAACTAACGTGGTTCAAAGGACGGAGCTGCGACCGTGTTCGGGAAACTCGTGTGTAGCCAGTTCGTTTACAAAACAATGTATCGTACTATGGTAGTTACATTGTTGTTCGGGAAACGCACCCCTGATTGTAAAAAATAGTGCGAAAGAGTTACACAAGTTACATTTTTGCTATTTACCCAAGCAAGTTGTTAAGATATCGTATTACAATCAAGATTGACTATAAAAATTCTTGCTTTATCATGACACCAGTTAACCTAAAATACATAAAAACTAAAGAAAATATACAAATATCTGCTGGAGCATTGTGTTATGATTTGCACTCTTCCAAGTCAGGTTTGCTTATGGTTTATTCCGGTCACATATATGTGCTTTACATAAATTCACAAGTGAAATCAAACCCATATTTAAAAAAAATCCACCCACAGTGTTATTGTAATTCAAAGGATTGCTGTTGGTTTTATGACCTGATAAGCATCATAAGTAAGTTCCAGTGGCATTAAAGTTGATGCTTCTTTTCAGTTCATAGCCCCATTTCAATATGTCATGGTTTTCCGTTAGATTGACTCTCTGCCACAACAGCATCATACCTAGCATGAAGCCCTCGGGCTGCTGTAACTGAACCTGAGTCTCAACATGGCTTGTGTTGAATTGCACAGCATTCTTGTGTGATTATTACATTGTATGAGTTTTAGCAGATAAGGAAATGTCTTTGAAACACAAACAAGGGATATTATCACAAAGTCCTATGGAATTCAAACGATACCATTTGCTCATTTAATGACTATGCTGCGTTGCATGTCTTTCAAAAACTGCTACTATTCGCCTACAGACATGCATTGTAGACAAATAGATCAGTAATACACATCAGTAAAGAACGGACAGTCTAATAAATGCCCATTATTGAGCATTGCATTATAAGAGTAAACAAGGACAGAGATCTATGGATGAAATATTTTGTTCCAGCTTCTGTTTGTGGGCGTTTTTTTTCTTCTCATCTTCTTCCCTGTTACACAACAGCCGCCTCTGCCTGGAACAGAGGGTGGGTGAACGCTGCTGCCCATCGATCTTTGTGAATATTCTGCATAACTGACCCTCGCAGACATGTCTCATCATAATCACTGCAATGCAAAAACAACAGCACTGTTACACCTCTCATTCTCTCTCTCTCTCACTCTCTCATGTTTGCAGCACTCCATCGCTCCCTAGAAAATCCCTGATAATATAATGGCTTGCTTTGGGAGCAACAACAGGATGTTGTAGTCAACTGACTGTATACCTTATTACTACAATAAATTTTCCAAAGGAAGTGGTCAAGTGGTTTCTTAGGTTAACAATGCAAGGTTATAAATGATTTCTTATACAGTTAAAAACATCAAAAATCATTACTGGGCATTTGCTTTTACTTTGCATTGTAAAATAATCGCCTATTATTAGACTAAAGAAGAATTTATTGCAATGTAGGCCTGCCAGGTTATTAGGCTATATTTATGTATAATCATAATAATTATAGATATGAAGTCTTGCAAATAAAATTTTTGTAAACTACACAGTGACAAGCAAAACAAATATAGGCCTATGTTTTCCATTAAAGGTTTCAAAGGCCATTGATAAAGGTTTGAAGGCTTGTGAGACTTTTAAAAGAAAATGTTTGCTGATTTAGACAGTGATTTAGTGAGAATATATCAGTAATCTCTTGTTATCTTATGTTTCTGAATGATTAAATTCCATCAGGAACAAAAACAGACAGATCAAGATAAGACCTGTACAGTAGCTGAAGTTGGTTTAATCGATAACCTTTACCAAGACTATTCTGGTTTCTTATCAGATTGACTTGTACAGTATTTGTTGGTTTCATTAGAAAAGCTCTGTAGGAGTGGTCACAATAATAGATGTATGTCCATTACAGCTCACTTTAAACGATTGTTCTGATATGTGCTCGCGAGATGGGGGTGGGTAGGTGATTTGCACATCACATGAAGCAGATTTAGCTCGGTCATTGTGTAAACTGCAACGAAGCCACATACGAACGACCGCGGTGTCGTTCACATTTACACGACCCATATGCCGCACAACACCGCATACAGACACAATTCGTGCAAGACGTCTTTCGTCAGTGCTAAGGAGCGAGAGAGACACCAGCGTTTGAAAGTCTGATTCATTTCAATGAACCGATTCGTTATGGCGGTTCGTTCAAATGAACCGAATCTCAACCCGATTCACCTGTTCGTTTGAGTCTTCTCTAAAATATCGCGTGAGATTTTATGTGGACTTTGATTCTGTGATTCACAATAATAAGATATTAAATGTTAATTATGATTTAGTGATCCTTATGACGGCTAAGGCCTTATATAGCCTAGTAATAGGCTACTGCACTATAAAGTCACCTTGTTTTTTTTTTTTCAATTTCTTTAAATTGTATTAAGCAATCAAAATAAAAAAGTATATATAAAAGTTGAAAATACATATAGTATGCTACATAAATATTTGGAAATACTTTAGTAAGTTCAAATATTATGACATACTACAAACATTATTAATAGCTCCAGAGTTATTATTCACACAATTACATATAACATCTCAAGTAATTATCATGAGAATGATTTATATCTCATAATTTAAAAAAAACAACAACTTTTATACAATGACACAGCCGACTAGCCTACTTAAAATAATGAAAACGTTTTCTTTTATCAGATATTAACTCATAATAAGACTTAATGTGTCATGTAATATCATATAATGACTTAAACCGGCTTCCATAGTCTCTACCTCAGTTTCAGTTTTCGCTTTGCCTATCGAATCGACGGGAAAAGAATCAGTTAAAGTCAAAGATTCGTTCACGAATCAAACATAAGAGAGAGACAGCCCCGTCCTCAGACTATCAGAGGTAGTGTGGGCGTGCACTGAGGATCCTGCAAACATTAACCAGGTGCTTTTTCCTCGCACATTTCCCTCTCATTTTCCTCCTCCAAGCTGCGCTGGAGAGACTTTCCTGTGCGTCACGAGGAATCAAAGTAACTTTAGTGGAACAATGCGGGAGCCGAACACCAGCATCTCTTCGGATCCAGACCCCTGAAACCCCCACAAACTCCACTCATGGCCACCGCCTGGCCACCCGCCACATAGAGCACTTTATAAAAGAGCAATCTAACGAAATCACGGGACCGGAGCTTCATAAAACGAGCGACTCTGTGTTTGATCCAGATGGCGGGACACGAATGGGATGATTGGTTTGAACGGGAGGAATTGATCGGGCAGATCAGCGACATCCGAGTGCAGAATCTGCAAGGTAAGAGTGCTGGAGGCATGGGATGGGTAAAAGAGTATAAATATTTCATGAACACCAACATTTCTATAGAAAGTAACTGGAGTCGATTGTGTGTCTTTATTCATCTTTCGCTATAAAAAAAAAACCCAATACACTTACATTTAACTATGTACCTGCGAGAAATAACAGTGTTGCGCTTTAGTGTTACATTATGGCAAGCCAATTTAACATGCATTTAAAGTACTATCTGTTTTTTCCCTGTAACTAATACCCAAATAATCTACTTTGACCATGGTGTCTGTAATATTTTTCAGTCGTTATAACTGTTAAGTAGCCTATTTATATATGAAGATGATTATTTTGGTTAAAAAGTACTAGATGGACTAGTTTTTTTTTTCTTGTATAAGGTTTTTTACGTACACTGTGATTTGCATTTACAGTGATTTTCAGACAGCTGGTGATTTCTAGTAACACTAACTACAGAGGCCGTTACAAATTAAATAAATTAATATTTTTAGCATCTCACTGTGAGTTTTTAATTTTTGAGTTGGCAAATTAAAGTTTTAATATGCCGAAGCCTCTTTGATTTATAACAGACATTAGTCAACTTTTCAGGCAACCCATTAGCTAGTTAGTATTTGGGCACAAGCATTAGATACTAGTGAGGGACTGCTGGATAATTTACTATTAAATATAGGTTTATACAATAAGCACAACAAACATGCCAGTTTATTTTAAGGAATAAATGTTATTGCAGCTTGCCATAAGTATACTTTGATGGTTATAACTATAATTTCAAGAGTTCGAACAACCATAAAAAAAATCAAATGATCTGTTACATTATAAACATGATGAGGTTCTAATGAGTCACTGACAGTTATCTGAGTATAGTCTGTCATGTATTCACCTGCAAAAGCAGCATCTAGCCCAGTTGTTTGACGCATAAACAAGAATAAATCATTAACCTGGAAAGAATTGATTTAATGAGCAGGAGTTTTACACATCAGTGATCGTGCATGTTCTCGGCTTTGCCATCAATTACTTTAATGTGCACCGTTAATCGCTGCACAGTGTTGGTTGGTGGCATTTTAGGGCTGTTTTATGCGTTTACTATAGCAGGTTGCATGGCTAAAAATATGTCATGCCAGAGGAAAATGAACATTATGACCTGTAAAGTAGCTCCCTGATAAACTTTCAGATTGAATGTAAGCCCTCTGCTCCTGTGGCCTAGTGCTGTTCATTGCAATAAGGATTTAGAATGTAATGTGGCTTGTGTAGGGCTTAGTGGTAGAGAAATTACTGTAGAATATAAACGAAAAGCTGCAGATGCTGGAAGCAGATTACATAACATCTTGACTTCATTGGAAGAGCAATGCCCTCTGCATTGGACCACTGGAATTTCAGTGCAGTGTTCCCATAGACTTATCTCAGTGCATGACTGCCACAGGTTTGCTTTGAAAAGGAGACAAAATCCATATATATTAAATGTGCATGTGTGCGCACACTTTCAAGTTGGTCAAGATTGCTTAAAAATTTCTAGTGAATAAACCAGTTATCATAGCAGTTGCTCCATCTTAGAATATAAAAAGTGCATTTTTTTCATTATCGTATTGGCAACAAACTGATTAACTGGTTATCATTAGTGGCCAAAAAAATCCATGTAATCTTATTCCTTCTAAATAATGCTTGAATATTTTAGACTCTTGCATGTTTTATCTCTTATTTCTGAAATTTGAAGTATTATAATATGTTGCATAAGAACTACTACAAAATATAGCATTTCATTTAACGGGATACTTGCTTTTTGGTTGTGCTTTTCTTCATGTATGAAATTTAGTACCCATTTCTAAGTGAAACTTTTTTATCACGCCACCATTGTATTTAGTGTAGCAAAAAACCCAAAGTGTACTCTTGTAGGAAAGCATCTGTTTGTATTCAGTGTTTGTATTTGGTCTGTAAGTGCTTTTTATCATAAAGTGAAAGGTCTGTGAATCTACTAAAATGGTGCTAAAACAAAAGCATTTGCCACGAAGCAGAGTGCCGCTGATGATGGCAGTATTTAGTACCTATAAGAGTCCCACATCTGCTGAAGCGTTCTGAAGTGCTGAACCAGAGCCAGTGTGCACTAGGGTAGAAAAAGTGCAATAAAGTAGAGATCAGTGCGACTATACCGGGCTCTCTCTAGATGAAATTGTTTTAGAGTTGTCAAGCAGGACAGATTTTCATATGAAGTGTTGAATGAGAAATTGCTGAAGTGCCCCCTCCCTCCCTGCTACACATGCACACTTGCAGGAACTCTTTTTTTGGAAAGCGCTGTTCTACATTAGAAGTCTGACCGTAGGGTAGAGGTCTCTGGTATGAAACGTCTGGAAATCAGGACAGTATCTCCCTGTCTATTCCGTTATTCTCCTGTTTTTTTTTTTACCTGCAATTTTCTTCAGGCAGCTGCAGCAATTTTGATAACTCACTTTAAAGTCCTCCCTTCTGTTCCCTGTTTACGCATAAAATCTAAGTAGTTCATCTTCGTTGTAAGGGATAGTTTGCTCCAAAATTAAAATTCAGCATTTGTTGTCCAAATGTCTCTTTTTTTGTGTCATAAAGCTTCGAAATGACTTGAGTAAATGATGACAGACTTTTAATTTTTGCATAAACTAACCCTCAAATCTCAGCATGGAAATCTATACCATGCAATGCACCATTCACTAAAATGTAATAAACTTCTTGAAAGTGCTTTGCTTCAAAAATAGCTCAATATTTGCTTGGAATTACTTGAAGAGTCTCAGATAAGAGTTATTACAGTGTCTAAAAGGCCTCGGAAACCTCTGAATATCACCGCCATTTCCCACAATCCTCCTGATTTAGATCTTAGGGATTCTGTTTGGCACTAGACGTCTAGAGCTGTGTTATTGCTGAAGGAGAGCCATACTGTAGGTGTACCATTATCTATATTTAGCCGTCACTTTCTCCAGCACGCATGAGCGAATCTCCTATCTGACATAGGCTGCATGTAAGGAGGATGCATCTGAGTGCTAGAAACCTCTGCAGCTGAGAAATTATGTAAGCTTTGTTAACTCTATAGTTTCCACGCCTGTTACTGGCGAATCTGGAAATGGATATTTGTAGTCTTGCTTTGATCATGCTTTGCTTATGGGATGTTATATAGTCTGCTATGCAGCATCAGTTTGGGCTTTCGTATTGATTGTCAAGTGGAGACAGTGGCCTGGCAAACTGTGTGTTTTATTAGTGATGCTTGCCAAGGAAATCTATGAGTCATACTTCAAATTATGGAGCTTAAGTTATTATACTTTGATGATTTTTAGATGCTAAAACAAAAGAATTTTGCAGAGTTATAGGGAGGAAAATTTAGCAACTGTGTATAGCGTTGAGTAGATTTGGATGAGAACGCAATATATGTGATTCTGGACCACAAAATCTATTTTTTGAAATTGAGATTTATAGATTATAGATGAAAGCTGAATAAATATGTTTTTCATTGATCTGTGGTTGGTTAGGATAGATACAACTATTTAAAAACCTAGAATCTGAAGGTGCAAAAACATCTAAATATTGAGAAAATTGCCTTTAAAATTGTCCAAATGAATTTATATCTATAGCAATGCATATTACTGATCAAAAAGTAAGTTTTGATATAGCTATTTATGATAGGATATTTACATAATTTACAACTTACATCTTTACATCTTCATGGAACATGAATCTTGATCTTTACTACCTTAAAGGGGTCATACAGTGCTACATGCACTTTTTCAAGCTGTTTGGACAGAAATGTGTGTTGGGAGTGTGTGTACACAACCACCCTACAATGATAAAGATCCACCAGTAGTTTTATTAAATGAAAAGAAGAATAAGTTGCCCCTTCTGAAATCAAGCCATTCTCAGATGCATGTCTGTATGTAGTCACACCGACAGAGGCCACTCCCACAATAGTTGATTGACAACAGCGTGTCACACAGACTGAACTGGTGTCTTCAGACCCGCCCTGAGTGAGCCGTCATCAGACCGAGACGCAGAGACAAGCAAGACTCCAAAGAGATTGAGGTGTTTTGTTGTTTAATGTATTAGTGAACATAGCAGTAGTCATTTACTTCTGACATCTGAGTGACTGAAGACGCAGAGGATTAACATTATGTTTGGTTCTGAAGGGAAGCGCACCCTTGATCAACCGAAATGCGTTTAAGTTCGCGAGAATCATTAATGATCCAGCTTCATCTACAGAATGCGATTATAATGTCTTTTACTGAATCTTTGCAAATCGCCTTTCCTAATAATGTGCTAATTAGCAAGTTTCACTATGAATACGGATAAAAAAAGATCCTTTGAGAGCGCCTCAGAAAAGAGGGGCGGAGTCAGCAGAGCTCATGAAGATTTAAAGGAGAAGTACACAGAACAGCTGTTTATGACAGGGTAAAACAGCATTTTTACACTATCCTTGAGAAATTTTAAAGCAATATATATTACAAACTTTCCATTAAGACCCTAAAGAATCATATTAGTTTGTGGAAAATTGCTTTTGTATGACCCCTTTTATGATTTTGGCATAAAAGAAAAATCAATTATATACTTGTGATGCAAATGACTGGTTTTGTGGTCCAGGGTCATATATTTTATTAATGTTTCTACATAAATTAAATTATACTTGGTGGCATAAAAGAAATAGACTGGAAGTGTGTAATGAAATTTTCTCATAAACCCTTCAAGCTTTGTACTCAGAAGTAAACAGGAAGAATTTTAAATATTCGTGATTTTTTTTCTAATAGACGCTAAACTATTAATTTCTGTGTCAGAAAAATATGTTTTAGGTAATGAGAACATCAAGAAAGCTACATTATTAATTGCAGGTGGTTCTGACGGCTGGCACAGCCCAATAGTGATGAATAGTATCAGTGTTGTAAAACCTGTGCTGGCTCTGTCAGTTTTATAAGTAGACTCATTGTCTGAAAGAGCCCAGTTTTCCTGATGGGCCAGTCGTCATGATAGAAAGATGATAGAAGTCTAATTCAAAGACAAATATATGGTGTAATGTCTTGGACTTAACTGAATAGGATTGTTCATCGTGATAACACATCCATGCTTTGTCTCTTAAACAGAATATTGTTTTATGATCTGTGTGTTGCATGAAAGCTCAGGGCATCTGCTTTGGTTTTATCCTCGTGATACACAAATCGTCAGGAGTCAAAGGGGTTTTTTCCATGGCAGTTTTGCAGAACTGTCAGTATTACATTGTTCACTGCAGCTTGCTTCAGGGAGAGAAACAAGCTCTAATTGCTCTTGCATAAGTCTCTTGGTGTCAAGTAGAGTTTGGCTTTTGTGAAAGGATTAATTAAACTCTTTCGGCTGACAGATAACAGCTATTGTCCAATAATAACACCTCTTTTGCTGATACTTAGAGCTAAACGCTAACATTTCTGTGTTGTAAACATATATGCTGTAAAGCTGATTTTGTATATTTCTTCATTCACCCACCAATGTTAAGTTTTTCTTTCTCTTCGTCTGTTTATACATTCTGCACATCTGTGTTCGGAGGTAAGCTGTTTTCTCTTGACATTGCACAGCCTGAGAAGTTATCTCTAACCTGGTGTAGGGACAGACGTACGATTCGTTTGATGTCACTGTGAAGTCCTTAAGCCTCTGAAACAAATGTAATCGTGACATTTAATCCCATTTTAAGGATGTAAATGCTTCACTATTCACTTCTTTTACCTGGGAGTAAATGCCGCAAAATGCTTCATATTTCATTAAACATTGGATTTATTTTCATGGGTGAATTTTATAAAACTTTTTCAATTTATTAAATACTGTATGTAGGTAACACTTTAGAATATGTAACACTTGTTAAGGGAAGGGTAGTTGGGGATGCATTAATAAATGGCTAATATTCCAGTAATTTGCAATAGGTGTAACGTAAAATAAAATATTACCAAAATCTGTTTACATTTATGCATTTGGCAGGCATTGTGATCCAAAGCAACTTACATAAAATTAATATATATATATAATTTATAATTTTTTTTAATACAGTTTTTGCTGCTACAGTGAAGACAATTTAACAAGAATGATATGTTCTAATGAGAAACACTTGTTTTAAGACCATTTTAATGAGAATTTGGGAGAAAAATCTATTTAAATAGCACTAGAATGTTACGATGCAAAAACACCCACAGTTCTGAAAATAATCTTTGTTTTCTTTATGCAAAATATGTCTTATTGGCATGAAATGTGAGCTGAACACATGAGATATAGGGTGGCATGTAAAGCACACAAGCAGCAGCTCTCTATGTAGCACCGCAGAGGATTGAGACAGAAGAACCAAGCGTGTCTAAATGCATTTATTTAGACCGGGGAAAACATTGACATGCTCACAATGGCTGCTTTCAGAGCTTCAGAAAATCTGAAGCATGACTCGGGGGACATTATCCTGTGTGCCATCTTTTAAATGAACACAGTAGAGTTTTTGACCGTTTAACCTGTGTATGGAAAGCCCTAAAGATATTTCAAAAGATTTCTTATGTTTAGTGTAATGATAGAATGCCCACCCAATTGGCCTTCAATCCCAGCTAATCATAATGCTATCACATTTTGTGTGATGAATTAAATATTACTTAGCTGCCAATAAGGGAATAACACCAATTTATCCAGTGAATTTATATTATATTTTTGCAAAAAAAAAAGAAAAAAACTAACTTTTTTTGTTAATTGACAGCCTACTCAAATAAGCAAATGAAAGCAAACACAATGTATGTAATTGGCTGGCAAAATGTGACACAGTAGCGTTTATATAACCATGCTATTTGGCTAGTGTTTCTTTGTTTCTGACTCTTCAACAGCATTTATTTAACAGGTTTCTGTTGTATACTTAAGAAGGTCCTGCACCAACCAATCAGCTTCCTTTGAAATGAATAGGAAGGGTAACAGATCACATATAGACCTCCTTGCTTGCAGCATAAATCAAACTCATATGTAGTGCTTTGGAAACCCTTTTTATGAGAAGACAGCGTAATTGACTGGTGGTTTCTATTTTATGCCCCTCTTGTACCATGTATGGGAAACTTTCCTGCTTAAAATTCACAATGTCTCCTGATGGCAAGAATGGTTGGTTTCTTGCTGAATGATATCTCATTTGGCAAACCCATTCTTTGCATGTTAAGCAAATACGAGTCACATGATTCTGAGTCTCTGTTTTTTTTTACCAGGTGAAAGCAGACTCTGTTACTGAAAGTAAAGAGTCAATAATGAATCTGGTAACTGATTTTGTTAGTTACTTTTATCTGAATTGCATTTGATTCTTATAATATATGGTAAATGGGAGGATTTTGAGAGATAATTTATATGGTTCTCCCACAGCATTTGCATTCAGCAAAGAACTATGCCATTCTGTTTGGACAAAGTATTGCTTTCATTCATTGGATAGGTTTTAGTTTTTAGCTTCTTAATGGATTTCCTGATATTTTGAAAATCATGGACAGTCATTGTAACACAAAGCTATGAAGTGAACATCTCACAGTGCAGACTTGAGGCAAAATAAATTTGTGTCTGTGTCATGTATTAAGTGATGTGTGGGAACATGTAGGAGCCGTTCACTGGGAACTGAAAATAGAGCAGGGTTTGCTTTGTTAATCAAAATTTTTGCAAAGCAGCTCATACTTAGCATGTGAAAAAACTCAAAGCATATTTCTAAATAAAAATAACAGTGTCGATATTGAATAGTCAGTTTATTGATTAATGGTTTCATTACTGATTAGATGTAGAGAAACTCCATTAGTGAGTAAAAAATGCATTTCTATTAAAAAAAAAAAATTAATAAATAAATAAATATATATATACAATTTTTTTTTTCCTAGTAACTTCATGCATTTTAGTCATAATTTTTCACAAAATATAAAGAAAAATAAAATTATTTTTGCACAAAACATAAATAATTGCATTTTGACATTATTATATGATAATTAAGAACATATTAATTGTTATTGCCTTAATCCAAATATCTCATATTTTATTTTTTTAAATGACAAAACTTGCTGAAACAGTAATGATAATTGCTGAAAAATAACGACCGGCCAGTCAATCAAAGTAAAGATCTTCAGATTAATCTGCATATTCATAATTTTGGTATGTTAACAGAGTCCCTAACAGAACTGCTGATCGCAGCAGAACAATCTAACTGTCCTAACAAAGACATTTTCATGAAAGGTTCCAGCTTTGCTCATGTTTAACCTTCAGACAGACAGAGTTCAGGCCTGTCTGTCACACTTGAGAGCTCTAAGCTGTCCTGCGCAGCCAGGCAGTGGCCTTTTGTGTTTATGAGCGCTGGCTCTTTGGAGCTGGAAGACGGCCCCCTCATTAAACAGACATGGTCTGTGCAGAAAGATGGAGAGGACTGTGTTCTTGGCTGGGGCCCCTGGCCTGAAATGCTTTATAGTTCCTTTGGCAGGAAAAAAAGAAATGAAGGCTGGTGTGTTAATGTTCTTTGCTTTTGTAGTTCTGTAAAATTGATATTGTTTCACTGAATATCAGAGTTATTATCTGGTTTCTTTAATGATTTTTACACAATAGGGATGTAACGGTATTGTAAATACAGTCGTACCGCAATAAAAAATTTCCGATAATATCGTGATCGCTTGACTCAATAAAACGATAGGTCTTCTGAAGAAACTTCTTGTTTACAGATAGATGGCTAATGTTTGTGCCATTGATATGTTCAGTATTAAACATGTAAACTGTTTAATAAACACTTCTGGCACCTTTTTTTGATTCTCTTAATTAGTTTTGTTTTTTTATGTAAATGATTCAATAAATACTGTACCGTGCCACTCATACCGAGGTTTTACCGTACCGTGAAATTTTGATACCGTTACATCCCTAGTACACAATTGTGTATTACCATCTAATATCATATGAACTCTTCACACAGCACACGTTCTTGTGTTCAGAAACTGCTAGCTAAGAGATCTAAAGATTGGTACCATATAGATTTTTTTTTTTGAGTTTATAAATATTGTATATTGGTCAAAGACATGAAGGTATCCGCATCAAAAGGAATTCACAAAAGTGATTTTATGTCCATAGAAAGCACCTTAAATGTAAGTAAAGTGTCCACTTTTAAGGTTTCAAATAAGGTTTTGGAGAATAAAATGTCAAAATTTGGTTGAAATAATGTTATAATGTCATTCAGTGTAACACAATATTTATGCAAAAAAAAAAAATCTTATTCTGGCATATTAATATATAGAAAAGAATAAGGAAGCTTATTCAATTTTATTGCATGTTAAATGAGTAAAAAAAACGTTTTTTGCATGTCACATTTATATATATATAATATTACATAAATTTATTACATATAATAATTATTAATATAATTACATATAATATTATAAATTTTAATACCAACCATGATTTGGTACATTAACTTATAACTTTGTTACATAAACATCAATAAATATACATTAAAAGATGTCTGGATGATGCATATGTACATATTTTAGTATGAATTTTAGTATTTAGTGCTTCACAAAAACCACTAAAGCGCTGTAGGTGATCGAAACTTAACCAGCCGCCGGAATTTCATACTGAGACTGGTAATGCAAGAGCAGCCATTAGTAACCAGAATCCCTTGCAAGGATTAACTGTTCATTAGGGCCAACCAGAAAGAACCAGTTCTTGGAAGCCAGGAAATTTCAAAACACTGTTGTTTCTTTAAACTTTGCATTACATATTTGATAGCGCCTGATAGATGTTTTTTGTCAATATGGAAGGATATGAGGTCACATGGAAAACATAGATAAACGAGTAAAAAACAAAGCCCAGCGTAATTTAGCACTAGTTCAACTCAAGAAGACATTTAACAGGGGTCACGTTATCTAAACACTGGCTTGTATTCTGAACTGCCAAAATCACTTCTATTAAGAAAGCGCTCAACTGTGAAGCATTTATGGTGTTATTAAAAATGGTTTCAACTTGGACGCTCTGTGAATGTGCACTATTGTGCTGTTGAGTTCAGTGTATGTGGCGACATGCCTAGACTTCCTGTTAGACTGTTCAGTCATTATTCCTTCATGGCATTTGGACCACAGTTATTGATTCCAGCAAATCAAGCCTTTATGTTTTGGCAGTGAATAATGAATGAGGAAAGCTATGCCTACAGTGATATCCCCATCAGGATCTTCCAGTTTCTTGTGTGTACACCTATAGAATCCAAATGAGCCGCTGGCGGAGGAAGAGAAAACTTGAGAAGCAGCCATTCATCATGAGGTAGACGGTGTAGAGACTATGTCTGACAGATCATATAATCAAGCACAGTCTCATGGGAGTCTCCCTGACTGCCACCATCTTTCTAGCCCAGATGTCTTTTATTTGGAAAAGTGTACACAAGGTCCAAAGAAACATGTGACCTTTCCTCCCATACATGATGTAATAGTCACCACTTGGTACCATATTAACTTTTTCACAACAAAAGGAAAATGTTAGTGGTCGTGAACGAGATTTTGTTTGTGCATGGTTTTAGTACTGCTGAAGAAGAATGAAAACAGAAATTAAGGTGAGCATACGTTCTCTTTGAATTTCTAAATTGCCTAAAATGTCCAGGTTTTAGTTGTATGTATATATATTTTTTTGCTTTAATTATTCTCTGTAGATCCTCCTTCCCACATGCCATGATTGGACAATAATTATTGACTACTTTTTAGTCATTACAAATATGAAAACAATATAGAAACAAAAGCCAAAACATGGGCCTTTTATGCAATTTAGAAATCCCAGCCAGGATATGACTGGGAAAAAGCCAATGTATGATCACCCTATGCACAGTTACCTGTGAGGCAACAGGCAATGTATAAAAACTACATTTCCCATCATTCTCTGTGACAATATGAGGAGAATCAATTACACATAAATCATAAGTTATAACTAATCTGAATCAAATTCTTTCAATACTGTTTTAGAAAAAATGGATGTTGTATCTTAAGTAAGCTTAAGTATAAGC
>JAUCNO010001129.1:1570827-1581889 GCA_032353835.1 Enteromius viviparus | reverse complement strand
ATATATATATATATATATATATATATATATATATATGTGTGTGTGTGTGTGTGTGTGTGTGTGTGTGTGTGTGTATAGCCAAACCAGACAAAAATGTCTACAAAACCATGAAATATGAGATAATTTTCTTGATCAACATATATATATATATAAGCAGGGCTTTTTAAAGCATGAATTGGACTGCTTTTTCCCCCAGTGTCTGTTTCATTGATGTTTTTACGGCATGTCAAAATGTTATCCTGCAGCTCCAGAGTGATTAATCACGATGATTTTACAGCTCAGTTGATTTGCTTAAAAAAGGTCAATTTAAAATTTAACAATTTAACAAGCACTCAAGAACATACATATATACATATAGCAGAAATTGTAAGAGTAGTATGCAGTTTAATATGATTTTGAGATTTGCACTTTCATAATGTACAATAAAAATATTTAGAAGCAAATTTGGTGGAAATAGATCTGTTATGCTGTTGCTGCTGCTACAGCAGAGAAAATACAGAGGACAGTTCACCCAAAAATAAAAAATTACCCCATAATTTACTCATCCCCAAGCCAGGTGTATAGACTTTCTCCTTTTAGATGAACACAATCAGAGTTTTTTTCATTTTTTATTCTGGCTCTTCCAAGCTTGGAAATGCTGGTGGAAAGTGGCCATTAAATTGTATATCCGTCTTAAAACTAACCTTAACACATATGAGCATAAGGTAAATTATGGGGTACTTTTCATGTTTGCGTTATTTTAATATCCACAACTTGCTGCTATCATCGTGTAAGAAATATTGCTGCTGCACATATAACATATGTAAAATAACCCCAATAGCATACATGAATTACTTAATAACAGATCTATACAGGTGGAGCTGGGGAAAGTGTAGGGTTTCTGGAGAATGCTGCAACTGCTAAAGCAAGCACTAGCCAAGTATCCAAATTTTGGCTGCTGTGGCAAAAAGAACCAGTCGGCTGCATATTGTACAACAGTTGGGTAGCACCAGCACCAGTGGGTACTGATTTTTTAAAAGCAGTAGAACACTGTTGAGCAGATTATTTATCACCGCAGGTTGGCCATTGTGTTTACGTGGTTAACAGATACGTCTTCGATTAGCTACTCTTCACCAAGCACTCATGCATAAGCACACCAGAGCATTTGAACGCAGTTGTCTGTAAGCAAATCCCCAAATGCTAGCAGGAAATAAACTTTTTAAATGCTATCTGAGCATAAGAAACAACATTCATGAGGCAGTTCATTTAAGATTTTGTTGCTGATTTTAAATATGTAATTTAATTGCAAACAAAACAAAAGCACCTTTAGTTGAAGGTTAGGCAGCACAGTGTGCATTTGTGTTTGGACTATAGAAAACATAAACATATTTTCACTGCATCGAGCAATCTAGTCATTTCTGTATTTTTTTTTTTTTTATCCAACGCCCAATCAGAGGTCTTTAAGTTGGTCAAAATTCACTTACTACTGAAAAGGCCAAAGCTTTTGTGCAGTGCAGAATATATGTATATGAAACATGTACATTAAGGCTAATGTTCTGGAATGAGTACAGGCCAAACCACAACAGACAGCATGCTTTAAGAGCAAGATCCAGTTCAAATTGGCCCATGTCTACCAGTAAATTCATTTCCAGTATGAGATGGTTCAAACTAAAGTTATTCTTGACTATGCTGTTACTGTGAACTGCTTTGACACCATGCAGTGAGGTAGACATTGTTTTTATACTTGCACACAAAAGCATCGCCCATGCTCAGAAGCTTTGGTATTTCACAATACCTGTAATTTAAGCCCTAATCATTAAAGGACAAAGGAGCAGGATATAGATAAACTGCGTATTAGTTTATTTATTATAATAAATTGTAATAAGCATTGAAGGAATGACGTCAGCACTCTTTTAAGTATTCTTTTGAGCCACAGAGATTTACAAAGCAATGTGTAATATGAAAATCCCAGAAAAGTTAGTATTTTATACTGTGAAGCACCAGTAGATGTGTGTGTGTTTATGCTGGTAGGCCAACTGTGAAATTTACCCTGTACATTCTTGATAAGTCCACTTTAAGACGCCTGTCTTTCTCATTTTAGGAGATACAAGGAAATCCTCCGTGTTGGATGTGAGGTCCTTGGGTGTTATCTGGCCGGAAAGCTGAGAGCAATTTGGGTGTAATTTCTAAAACAGCAATCTCTGTAAGTGCAACGGAGCGAGGAATTATGGAAACGTGTCTCGTCTGTATGCAAGGCGTGTGGACATTAAAAATGATTAAATAATTAACTGCTCAGAGAAGACTCTTCAAAAAGAGCCAACGAACATTAGAATCCTCAAATGGGACAATAACAACGATAAGAATGTGGGTAATTGCATTTCTATATGAGTCGCCACTTGTCGTAATGAAATTGCATCATTCCGACAATGGCGTTATTTAAAAAAAGTATTTTGTGAAACTGACGCTAACCTTTTGAAAAGGAAGCGTTGAACCACAGATCAGACCCTGCATTGCAGTTCGATAACATAGCTGAAAAGGTACATTGATGCCACATCTGGCGAGGACATGGCGAGGCTGGGACTCTGAGGTGTTTCGGGGAAATAAGGCAGTGTTTCATTTTCAGTTGGACCATGCTGCAAAGAAAAGGGCAACCCTCTCAGCAGAAACCTCACTACAGATGCCATTCATTTAAGAGCTGCTCGAGTGTGTCATCTCATTCCAATAAAAAGCCCAAAGGTTACTGTCCCAGCCCCCTCCTATCTCTCTAATACACTCCCCATCTATTTTTTTTTCTTTTCACAACCAGCCTCTGTCCATTAAGTTAATGGACCCATAGTGATGTTGCACACATTTCCAGTTCTCCAGTGTTGACAGATATTCTGGGTGATGATGGAAGTGTTTGATTGTGCATCTAAAGTGGACAACTCAATACTTTCGCACTTGTAGACCACTTTCAGTGCTCCAATTCTCCCAAAGTGAAGTTCTTAACAAGATAAGCCTGTAAAGAATAATGGAGGAAATCACAGCAGGATTAGATGGGAATTCCCTCCTTAAAGAGAAAAAAGCATGAGTTCTTAATCAATTCGTTCTGCCACTGATACAGAATCTTAAAAGTAAAAGACTCTCAGGATTGTGTCGTAATTACTTGTGGGGGTTATATATATATATATATTTTTTATTTTTTATTTTTTTTTTTACAAAGTTTGAAAAAAGAGTGAGTCTAAAGCGATCATGAAACCAAAAATTAACCGTATCTACTTATTTTACCCTAGCATGCATATGGCAAGTTGACCCAGTGTTTTTTTCCAGAAAGGTTTGAATATTAATATATCACATTCCTCATAAATTCTGTGATCCTCAACAATATCATTTACATATTTGTTTGTCAAAGGTTTAGAAATAATATTTTTGTATCGCTACCCCAAGTCTTTGTACAATATTGGAATTATATTATTATATATGAAATAATGTTATTTTATTATTTTAATAATTTTTTTAATTTAATAACTTTTATAACTAATTTTTAAATGTCTTTTGACAGACATTTATTCAACAAATATAGACAATTTCTAAATAAATAATGAAACATTTTTTTTTAGGTTTCAATGTTGTTTATACCCCATTGCTCTTCAAAATATCTTTTTATGTGTTCAGTGGAAAAAGGTCAGTCATGCTGTTTTGGAATGACAGTCATGAGGTTTTGTTTTGATAATAGAATGTTCCTCTTTGGGGGAGCTTTCCCTTTAAGACATTCCATATTTGAATGGCTCTGAAGACATTGGCTTGTGACCCTGAGAGATGAGTACACATTGATCCTTCATCACCATTATATTCTCAACGAGTGCTGCTGACATATCGAATAGATATTGAAGACTATCTTGGTTTTATTGCAAATCATATTTCAGGTGGCTAATCGTTTATGGCTTTTATCTTCAAGAGCTGTATGTCATGTTGTTTGGGACATGTGGTGCCATGAAAGCAGTAATGGAAGCATAATTGGCTATTGAAAACAGAAATTACGAGATGAGAAATAACAATGGGAAATGAACCACTGCATGTATCCTGCCTATAAACAGCCTGTGAAAAATAGCCTGAATACTGGATACTGAAAGGTTTTGGGTAGAGGAGCAAAACTAGGTTTGAAATGATTAATATGTTCTAGTTTCTAGAAAATACAGGCAAGTGCTTCTTTGACTTTACAGTTGAAATATGCAATGCGTGTGTGCGTGATGCACTGAAAAGAACCCTGTGATATCTGTGTTGTGATGAAATTGAACAAAAAGCTTTGTTTTAACTTGTTCCTCTTGACTGAATCCTCCATTTCAGATGTAGCGTGGGTCTGAGGCAATCATCAGCTCGCTGAACCGAACGGACGCACCAGTTCTCTTTCCGTCCTGGCCGGGAGACACGGACGTCTTCGGATGACAGTGCTCCGTGGACGCTTGTCCTGACCGCTCTGACGTGTTGATAGGCTTTCTAAAGATAGAAAGCACCCCCATGATAAATACTCCCAATCGACTGAACTCCGCAGCTGACGGACCTGAAAGCATTTTTATGCATTTTACTGTTCTATTGCTGCACTGCAGAGGCTAAAAGACGAGGGCTGCGAAGTGAATAAACCCAACGAGCAAATGAGCACTCTTTGATGCGTGAGGGGAGCAAATGGGTTTCAGATAATCACCTGAAGCCGAAATCAACATCAGTTTCTGCTAGAAACCAGCAGCTTGACTAAAGGAGTGGTGATGATGACTATTGATTAATTTAACAAAAGTCCATTAACAAGTGAATTAAACAAGTGCATTAATGGAATAGTTCGCCCACGTATCCAAGATGTAGATTAGTTTCTTCGTTAGAAAAGATTTGGAGAAATAGCATCACCTGCCCACCAATAGAACTCTGCAGTGAATGGGTGCCGTCAGAATGAGAGTCCAAACAGCTGATAAAAACATCACAGTAATTCAAAAATTGTCAACATGACTTTGAAGTGATTTGAAGTGAAAAACTAAATGTTTGTTAAAAAGTAAAAAGTAAAAAAGGTGTATGTCCTGTTTTCCTCTTACATCAAAATCCACAGATATATTTGTTTTCACTTTGATCTTGCATATTTCTCTCCTGATTTAGTTTTTGTCACTGTAGAAAACAGCATTATGGATAGAGGACTATATATTTTAGTTCAAAATTCAAAATATAATATATAATAAATATAATAATTTATTACAAACAACCTCTGAACAATTCTTCACATGTGGATTTACATTGCAATGTTTTGTCAGCTATTTGGACTCCGACGGCACCCATTCACTACAGAGGATCCACGGATGAGCAAATGATAGAAGTCATCTGAAACAAACTTAGCAGAATTCAATTCAAATGAGTTCAATTTTCTGCAATTTTTTTTTCTTTAATAAACTTTTCTAGATATTTCACATTTGAGGAGATATAAAAATAATAATTATGAAAAAATAGTTAACCCAAAATGTAAATATATTACTCATTTAGTCATTAATTATTTCTTTTTTTTTTTCAGCAAAAAAGAAAAGTTTTACAGTACAAGGATTGCTCATATTGAACATTGCTGTAAAAATCCAGAAAGGATCACATAAAAATAAATATAAGAACCTAATTCAAGCAGTCCTTATGCCAAAAAAATTGTGTAAACTATTTGGTGAATCATTCATGCATTTCTGTTTCTCCTTCCGATGTCTGCATAAGGAATTACGCTCAAAAAAAATGTAATGAGACTATTCAGATAAACTTCATGTGAGTGGCTGACCTGTGATCCGAGAGGCAGTCTATTAACTGGCTTACTAAACACGGTAATGATGGACAGCTGGCGAGGGTCAGGGTGCTGCCTCCAAATTTAGAGACAGCAAATAAAAGCAGTATAGAAATAACATGCTTATCGGTGTAAAAACAAGTGAAAATGTAGTTACTGCATTTTCAGAATAACTGCACTGATGTCAATCAAAATAATTTCTTGGATTTGCAAATCGTGATAAAGCAAAACTAATAAACAACGGGAAAAGTAGTAGGGTGTTTCTTCTGGTCCTAAAATTGGACAGTTAAAATAAAAAAATATATATTTTGATGAATTAATGAATATTGATGAAACTAAATTTTGTAGAGAGCAATGAGGAAAGAAGCACCTCTGGCTTAAAAGGGCAGCAAAAGAGGTAAAATGCCCCCTGGTGGACCATAGTGATAAGGGGGCAATAATATGGCAAAATATATATAAAAAATATTATACATAAAGTGCAAATTAATGGAAATGATTTAATGAAATGACCTCAAAGGTAAAGAACTCATTAATCCGGATTGCCTTTGGAGTGTATAGTGTCAAACAGTGTTTAGACAAGTCCTGTGATTGTGTTAATTGCTATATAGTGTGTTGGTTAAAAATAAAGATAATCCAAGGAGCGTATTGAACCTCAGGGTTGGTACTCACTAGGAAGTACGCATTTGATCAAACTGTCAAATGTTCAAAGCTATCCGGATATGCATCTTCAAAGCTTCTGAATTTGTATTTTTTTTTTGAAAGACGAGAGTAATATATTTACCTGTTGTTAACCACAGTGACTTCATGAGAGTTGTAAAAGCAAGGACCTGTCCGTGTGTGGTGGTGTAGACTGTCATTGAGGTTCTGGGGAGAGACAGGGGAGCTAATTGGGGTCAAAAACATTTCTGCTGGTGACACAGATGGCAGCCGTCTGGGGCCTGTGAGACTGAAAACATCATAGTGATTTTGGCCTTGAATTATACTTTTCAAAAAGCATTCTACCTCAAGGACTAGCCATTTTTTTTATATCTTGCTGAATTAAATTTAGTTCATTTTTAAACATTTTATTGAGTAGCTTTCCCTACAGAACCCAAAAGTTTCCATCAGACTGGTCAAAAAGAGGGCTCAAACCTAGTAACTTATGTATTATACTTTAAACGCTTTTATTTTCTTTAACCTCTAACCTAGCTTAACTCTCACATATACTTTTCAGATTTTTTTGATTTTCATTAAGATATTATTTACTGTGTTTATTAAGCTGTTGTCCTTTATTGGGACTGCTTTTCACAATGTAGGTTTAACGATCCTTCTGGGGAAAATATGTGTCCACAATGTTGGGAACTTTTATTGGATTTAATTAAGTTTTGGGGACAGTTTTGTCCCCAAACTATAGGTATTTAAACACAGACGGGTGATCATCTCTCTTTTTAAAAACGTAGTTTCTTAGATCCTTGCCAATAATGTGACTTTCATATCTATGCTAGTGTGTTGTTTGTAATTTAACCTTCAGGTGTGCATACATTTGAATCCCAAAATAAATTTGTGACTTTTACAAGCGGCCCCTGCATGACAGTGAAGGTTCAGTCACATGCTCATAGACGTCACTGAACAGATCACAGAGTTTTCTCTCCTGCTGTTCTGCTCTGACTGTGCATGACTGACAAGCGCTGTGCAGTCTAAACTCTAGTAATGTGAGTTTCCCAGAATCATTTTTTAACACTCACATAAACTTATTACTTATTAGGCTTGGTTTTTATAGATAATGCCCCCACTCCCACACTCCCACACTCCCACACTCCCACACACACACACACACACACACACACAGAAAGGCATGGGAAAGTAATAAATTTGTACAGTACAGTATGTACAGTATTTATATGGTAAATATGGTTATGCAGTAGTTATTCATCTCTATATAAACAACTTTGGTAATTGTTTTATTAATAATTATGTGTGTGTATTTAAACGAATAGTTCACTCCAAATTGTAAAAATTGCTTAAAATGTACTTACTCTCAGTCAGGCCAGTTGAGTTTGTTTCTTCATGGAAGCATATTTAGAGAAAATCTGCATTATTACTTCATTTGCTCACCAATGGATCCTCTACAGTAAATGGGTGCCGTGAGAATCCAAGCAGCTGATAAAAAGTAATTAGTGCAACTCCAGTCTAGCAATTAATGACTTGTAAAGTAAAAAGCTGGGTGTTTGTGAGGAATTACAAACTATTAATCTATTATTAAGAATAGCTGTATATGATCCCGCTTATTACACAGCTTCTTGCCCTAAAAGTAAATAATAAAACAATAAATAATATAATACAATAATGAAAAGAAATTTAACCGGGGAGTCAGTTGAGTCATCTTCTATTCACTGCTGAAAGCCACTGCTTTCACTTTTACGTAAGTGTTACATTTAATGTTGAAGTCCTTCATTTTAACTCATGGTCAAGCATTTTTAATGTCAAGATGAGTGTTGAGTATTATGTCGGATAAGCCAACATAATAAAATGTTATGGATTTGTTTTTTACGAACATGCAGCTTTTTGCTTTACAAGATGTTAACTGATGGACTGGAGCAGTGTGGATTACTTGTGGATTTTTGACGTTTTTATCAGCTTTTTGAACTGATTATGACGGCACCCATTCACTGCAAAGCATCTATTGGTAAGCAATTAATGTAATGCAACATTTGTCCAAATCAGGTTAAGAAACAAACATTTGTATAACCTGAGGGTAAGTACATTTTCAGCAAATTTTCATTTTAGGGTAAACTATTTGTTCTTTATTATCTTGTCATTATTTTTTCTATTCAGTGGGCCAGCAGGAGCCAAACGATGCAGACAAATCCAAAGGTTCCTGTCTGTTTCTGTGACGCACATGACGGGAGTCAAATCAATGAGATGAGGCTGAATCAATGAGATGTCAATGGCGTCTTATCATTGCCTGTTGCAGCTTGACGATGATCTCACAGCTGCAGGTAGAGGACATTCTGGGTGTTCTTGCTATTTTCTATCAATCGTTACTCTCAGAATAGTTGAATATGTTTTAGTTCATTAGATGAATAAAATTCAGATCTAATGCAGAGTTTTTGGTGTTCCTGAGTTTTTAAGGGAAAATTCAGTAGTTTTAAACAACCTGTGTCCAACTATTATTCACTTGCCTCTCACACACTTTGGCTTCCTCATTGCTACAAGTGAGATTGATGGGGTGTGCAAACTGGCAAACGCTTAATGGGATTTCTTTATCACTGCAGTGATTCACAAGAAAGGCAGTTTGAGGTTTGAACTTGGCTGATGGAGAGAGCTGCCCTATTGCTCCGTGCACCTGGTCAAGGGGAGATATTCCTGATAAACTGCTGAAGAAAGGTGGTGAGTTGGCTTTGTTTCAAGTCCAGGAGAAAAGTGAATTTCCAGACTACTCTCAACAGACATGCGGCTATTATGGGCTTTGAGACTGCATCTGCTTTCGGGTAATTCTCAGGAAACTGTGCCATTTGTGCTTTGTGTCTCCGTGACTTACAGTGATATAATTAAGATAATTTAGTTTGTAATGGAGAAATTATAAACTTTTTGATTATCAATAAAATGTTTATGAATAATAATAAAAAATACTCCTTAAATTACTTTTTTTTTAAAAATTCAAACTTTCTTCACTGTGTATAATAATAATAATAATAATAATAATGATATACATATATATTTATATAAAAGTAATTTTTTTTAATTATTCCAATTTAAATGTAATAGTATATTATAGTATATTCATATTTTTAACATTGTCTTTTTGACCACGTGGTTGAAACAGTCTATTATTGTTAAACCTCAAAACATTTAGAATGTTTGGCAAAACATAATGTTAAATGGAACATTAGTTATCGGTTTAAAATTGTATGAATTCCAAACTTAGGCCCGGTTTACACTAGTGCGTTTTATTTTTTAAAATGCATATGTTTGACTATGGTTACGCCTATCGTTTACACTACTCCAGCATTTTCGAGGAGACTTCTTAAAAAGCTGCAGACTCTGTTTTAGTTTGAAAAAGCTGGAGTTGCGTTTCAGTGTAAATGGAGCACAAATTAGACTTTGGAAAACGATGGTGACTGCCCATGCATGTGCAGAACCAGATTTTGCCTAGTTCGGCGTGTCCCCGCACTAGTGTATATGGGCCCTTACTGTATAGGTTCAGAAATCCATGGAAATAGTGCATTTATTAAAAAACATTCTGATTAATATGACCTTTATTTTTCATTGGACCGACAAAACTAGCTGTTGACTAAGTTTGATAGTAAACCAACTCTTATAACTAGCCAAATATCAAACCACACCATAACCTCTCTATCACCTCTTTCAGTATTGCCAGAATATGAAAAGGACCCAGAGGGCTACTCAGTGATTTTAGTAGAGCTTACATCACCCACAATCTAATTCGAGTCATTTTGCGTATGGTAAAGACCCAGATGAGGTTCTTTGTCATAGGCAATGACCCCTCCCCATAAACACGCTCAATTCATTTGACTTGACAGAGTCCTGCATAATGTGAAACAATATTCTGCCACAGGACTCATTAGAAAGGACCATAAAAACACAGCAATACACCTGCACCACTGAGAGCTTCATATGTACGCCGTCACTAATGCAGCGGCTCTGTTCTAAGAAACAAACCTTAGTTGCAATTTAAAAACAAAAATACTGATGGATAACATGATCAGCACATTAAAGTCAAATTATGTATAGAATTGCATTTATAAAATTGCAAATACATAAGACAAATGGGTTAATCTAAGAAATGTCTATGCTATATGTACAAAAAAAGAATTCTATATGTATGTGTGTATGCATGCATGTTAAATTTGACAGCTCTTAATTATATTGTAGTGGTGAATGGCTATAGTCAGACACAAAATTTTTTGAAGAAACTTTTTTTTTTTTCCTGAAAATGTCTTCTAAATTGAATCGTTTGGACAATGGTTTGAATACAGTAAATTAGAATTGCAAAGAGCATATGCAGTAAAAATGTGAAACTTACATATTCAGTGTCTGGTTCTCAGATACCTCACTACATGGTGATCGTGATTTCACCAAGTACAAGATGTTCCTGGATCAACATCCTTGTATAAATTTGGGTAGGGGTAAGTTTAAGGGTAAGGATTGGGATAAGTTTATATTTTTGGACAATAATGTTCATCCAGGATTAACAAAAGATGTTGATCCAGGATCATGTCCTACTTGGCAAAATCACGGCGACCCTCACTACATACAGTAATGTCTAACTCTACTGTAGTTTTCAAATGGCTGTGCAAATAGTAT
>JAUCNO010001129.1:1547558-1562725 GCA_032353835.1 Enteromius viviparus | reverse complement strand
TTACGATCAAATCAGAAAAGTTCTTAGATAAAATCAAGGATGGTTTCTACGCAAGTCTTTATAAATGAGGCCCCTGATGTCATAACCTTTGCAAAAATTTGGTAAACCCAGCAACAAGCTGGTACTCAGGTGCATTTATTATATCAGCTTGATACCCTGTAAAGAAAATCTTGCTTCCTAGGAAACTGGCAAAAGCCTCTGCACCTCACTTCTTGGAAATTTTATATATAGCATATTCTGTCTATAGACAGAATCAATAATGTTTGCACCAATGCACTACAGATAATACATAGGCAAACTAAGAAAATGAAGCTGCTCTCCTCCTTTGTCAGGGATAGACATTTGGTCCTTGTCAACCTAAACGCTTGCAGTCCTCCACCAAGTCCACATACAGTACTAGTCTGGATCATTGGGTAGCAGTTCTCATCAATGTAGGATTGACTCCAGCATTCATAGGCACAAAGAGATGGTAAAAAGTGGTTAAGCACGGCCAGTCCTGTTCTAGGAGGGTCATTATCCCAAAGAGTTTAGCTCCAATCCTAATTGAACCAGCTTACTAGAAATGTCCATGCAAGTGTGTTGAGGCAGGTCTGGGCCTCCAGGAGCAAGACTGAACGCTGCTGTCCTGTGCTTTTTTGGACATATCTTAATCTGGGACAGGGCCTTGAAATTCTTGCCTTGATCTTCATAAAGGACAACCATCCTTTCAGACTAGGAATGGGACAAAATCACTGTCTGGCAACGTTTTGTGTTGAACAGGACCTGATGCATGGGCACTGTAGTGTTGTAAATAGCCAGTGTATTGTGTGTAAGTTACTTACAAGGACGGGTCATGGACAAGATCTTTGAGGTTAATTCCACTGCGGTCCTCAGCAAGGTTTCTGAAGCAGCTGTCACTCACTGCAAACAGAAGAGTGAGAAGGAAAAAGGACGTGAGACATGGAAGAGAAAAGAGAAGAAAAAGGCACATCATTGCATGAAAATACCAGAATGCCCCTTCACAAACCATACATGTCTGATTCCTTAAACGTCATGTTAGTCCTAAGGTTTGAAAGAATATGAGTTATGTCAAAACACATTACTCAACAAAAGCACGCAGCTACAAGCATCATACTCTAAGGCCCTGGTGCATACTATGTAACAGAGGCCACACTGTTACGCACCACAGAGCATTAATATTACTGTGCTCCCCTGCATTGTGTCAACTTCCTCTGGGATTGTACAACCTGTATGATGGTGAGCAGAATCAGTACCACGATAACCAGAAGTTACAAAAACGTAGTTAAAGGGACTATATCACTGAAAACAGGATTTCCCTTACCTTGTTCTTTTTGAACACACATTCAACTTGAAGCATCTGCAACTAAGATCATTCAGAAATCAACGTGGTATCAGTGCCAAAACAGTAAGCTACTGTAATTAGCAAATGACTGACCACGTCATATCACTAACATTACAAGCCTTGATGAATAACAGTAAGAAAAGTAAGAGATTAGAGAGAGATTAGCCAATTATAACAGAGGTCATTTGCATATATAAGTCTTAAAGAAACGCATCAACAACAAAAAAATGAAGGCTCTAATGACTTTAATAGGCAAAGGAGTTTAAACATTCTTAAAAATGTCTTTTATTGTGTGTTCCACAGAAGAAAGGAAGCTATAAATGATAAATGATTTTTATTAAGTGAACTATTCCTCTAAAGGCACAGCATCAACAACAATTTAACCTGAAGCTCAAAAAAAAGGTGGAAAATTGACAAACTACATGATTAAAATGAAATTGAAATTTTTTGTATTTTTTTTTAATGGCAAAAGCCAACTCATCTGAATCTGAGTCTATCTGATTGTATACATGGTGTGCTCTGGTGCAGCACAGTTTGATCATATGTGCAAGAAAAAGATGTATCTGCAGTGTTGAAGCCCAAGGATTCAACCAGTCTTGACTTGAAGCCCAATTCAAGACTGAACGCTCCAAAAGAGTCCATGACAAGACCAACAACATGTCCAGATTTAAGCATTACAACACTGGCCAATATCCCTCAAGTCACTGAAATCCCATTTAAACCTGCTCTTACTGTACATACTGTATATGCATCTTTCTATGCCTCTGAAATGCCTCTTTTCCAACCACCACTTATATATAATATTATTTATATATAAGCAATTGTTCATGATCAATTTTAGATAGTTAGACGAATCCTTATCCTACATTTTTTGTCCCCTAGAAATATGTTGCGTTTCCAAAAACGCTTGCAAAATGCTTTTAATAGAAACATAAATAATAGTCATTTCGGCAGCTTATAAAAGATTCTAGTGTAGCTCAAAACCGGTCAAAATCTGTGACGAGAGAAGAGAATGACCTGTGATGTGTAAATAAATGATAAAGCGCTGCCGTTCACCATCACATTTCCCATCACGCACGCAGGCTCGGTGCAACACTTGCTTCATAATTGCAGCATTTTCTCACCCTTCTCTCATTTCTCCTCATCTCTTGCTCTCTCTGTTCTCTCTCTCCACCCTGCTAACCCTTGATCTATAAATAGGCTGGTGTTCCCTGCAGGAGGCAGGAGAAGTGAGCTCTCCTCAGAGAGGCGGCAAAAACTTCTTGTCACAGGCACGCAAATGCAACGTCTGTGTGTGTAAGAATGAGGGTGAAGGAGGAGGATTGTTCTGGCAATGCGTATTGTATTTAAGTGACCATGTGTGTGTGTGTGTGCGCAAGAAAGAGAGAGGGAAGGGCTCAGCAGCTGGAACATTCATCGTTAAGGCATCAGAATGTTAATGTCACCACAGCCCTGCCCTGCATGAGTGGAGAGTTGTCTATTTTTCAGACCTGCTAAAGAGCTACACCTCTCAAGCAAAGTGTTATTAAGCACATCAGTTCATTGTCAAAGCCATTGTCATTTGTTCCATTCAAACCTCTCAACAACTGCTGTGGTGGTACACTGATAGTAACCGACTGTTATACCATAGTTCTTTGATATTAATGATGACACTCATTCAAACACCATGATAGTATCGGACGGCAATACTATAACCTATTTATATGATAATATAAACATGTTTAAATTTCCATGTAACATTTTTAGTTGTTAAAAGGAAATAGTGCTATATTAAGGAATATTACTGAACATCACCAACTCTCGATCTTCAATTCTCAACTTAAAAAGAAACAGCATCCTTCAAGCGCTGTAGAAAGGTTCGCACACACACGAACACTCTTTCTACCTCATGTCTGTGACTCACAGCTCTGCAGACGGAAAAGTCTGTCTGCATGGACACTTTGGTGAGGTGAGAGTTTCCCTCTCAGCGTGAGACTGTGCGAGTGTGTGTGTGTTGCCTGCGACTGTGAGTAGGAGTTAGACTTGCATGAGCTGAGCTGGTGTAAAACCCTGTCTCGTTAACCCCTGCCTACATCCAGAGAAGACCTGTGGACCTCACTCAAACACCACAGGTCCAACACTTGGGAGCAAAGAAGTCAACCTTTGAGCCGCAAATCTCAATGAAACAGCATTCCCTTTAAAAAAAAAATGCTATAAAAGACTGCATGTAGAAACATTCACTACTAAACCTCACGGAGCATGTCTCTGATTGGACGATCAGCTAATCCAGTTGGTTCAATTTACTTTCTGTCTTGTTTCATCCCCTTCAGGTTCTTCGAGGTTTATTCTGACACTAAGTAGCAAATAAGGTTGAAACTTCTATTTAAGAACTCTTTAGTAACCCAACTTAACTAAAATTAGATTTTTTTGAGGCGAATGTGAGTGTTGCGAAACTCCCCTCCGTTGCTTCGCGAATCTAATTTTTGTGAAAGAATGTTGTTTCTTAATTGATTAATCTAGCAGCTGCCAGTAAATAAATCAAAATAAGCTTTGTTACTTTTCGAATTAAACAAAGTCTCAGATTTTAAACAATGTTAAATTTAAAGAAAGTGCGTGTAAACGAATCATGTCCTCTGCTTTGATATCAGTTTTAGCACAAAATAAACATGAAACAACTGAAGATAAGTTAAAAGAAAGAGTACAACGTACCGAAACCCGTATGCTACGTTTTGTAATCACTCAATCAACCGCACAAAGATGTTAATATAACAGCTTGTAAACAATGTTACGAAACGTTACATTATTCTCAGAAAAAAGTGTAATTGGTGGCAAACTTGTTAGTTAGAAAACTGAACTCTGAAGAGGAACATTTTGCAAAATATGTGGACTATATAACTAACTGTTCTTCAAGGTTTCATTTATTTAATTTATACCATGTACTTGTTATAACTGGGTAATAGCTAGATACTAAACTTAAACCTAAACCATGTAGTTACCTTATATTATCCAGTACTTTCTTAAGGGGATATACTGTATAAAAAAGGGCCATAATAATGATAATAAACTTGTGTCAACTACAGATGCCATTTTTCTGTTCACTGTAAGTGCATGATCTATCGCTTGAACGTTTCTGTTCTTTAAAGTCATGTGGATAGCAGTTGGCTGTCAATGTTTTTGTCGTTCGTCAGCTGGAAGGAAATCGTTCTGAAACTATATTGTTGGTAATTTTACAGTTGTGGTGCCCTTTTCTTCTATGGGGCATATAATTACAAAACATAAATAGCTGCCTTGGACTCCTTATATGTTTCAGACTCAGCCAGCTCACAACGAACTGGCTGAGTGTTTTCATTTCTGCTTCTCTAAACTAACAGGAATACCAGAAGCCTAACTAAACTAAAAAAAATCAAAAATCCCCTTTGAAAGAATATAAAATAACTGAAAACGTCACCAGTTTTGATTAAACATTGCAAATGGAAAAATTAAGCATGCACATATAATTGTTCCCATGTATATGTAGGTATATAGAGTATCAATACCACACATTTAGAAAATAGTCTGGGTGACTTTTTATTTTATGTTGTTTAAACAAAAAATCTAAAAATAACGAAAGCCCATGTTATTCTAGTTGCGTTTCTGTAGCTGTGGTGCTAACAATGCCAAGGTCATGGGTTCATTTCCCAAGGAATACCTTGAACGCAAGTTGCTTTAGGTAAAATTGTCTGCTTTTATCCAAAAGTAGACAAATCATTCTCAGAGGATCTCCAAACCAGCTGCACAATTTCAAAATCATTCATGTTCTTAGCATAAATGTTGCAGGACAAGCTATGTGCCAAAGTTTAATACATAAGGTCAGTTGGGTTTTTTTCTTGTTGTTTTTAACATAAGCAATAGTAGCTTTCTCAAGCACTACTTTCAAAATGATTTAGAGGCTTTGCTGTGTTCAGATGTGTGTCCAATCAGAGTCATGCATGTGTAACAACCTGCTGACCAATCAGAGAAGCCCCCTGGACCAACACCCCAAGAGCAACATTATTTATTACTCACTCTTCTCTCTAGATCTAATCACTGATCATCTCTACTGCCCCCTGCCTCTACCTTCATGACTATGCAAGACTCCTCTGGAAACATTAGATATGGAAAGAAAGAGTTGAAAGCAACATGTTTTTCAAGCAGAGAGTGAGCTGGTCTGTGTAGGTTTCAGGTAAACCGCATTAGATCAGTGACGGCAACACACTGATCCCCCGGCACAAAGTTAACAGCGCTGGACACGCTGTGCGTGTGTGTGTGTGTGGGGGGGGGGGTTAAGGAGAGAAGAGAGAAAGTCACAATGGAACTTAAATCTGTGAGCTGCCTTTCAAAGCACCCTTATACAAAATGCATCGTATAGAGTCTACAAAAGCTCGGTTTCTAGATAAGCATTTCACAAAAGCAAAAGAGGGAATGGAGAAAAAGAAAAATGATTTATTTAAGGGGGAGGGTGCCGAAGGGAACGTGAACGTGGACGTGTTCTAGGAACAGAGGAGGAAGGAGGGGCGTTTAATTAAACAATTGAGAAAAAAAAAAACATCATCTTTCCTATAAACACACACACATATAGTCATACACGTTTATACGGTGGTCAAAGTATTGGGTAGCACTTCACTTAGCACTCATGGCTTCCAAACATTTCCTACAGGCTACTCCATCACTACAGCACATCAACTCGAAGGTATTATGGCCCACTTCTCTGCACAGGACTGCTTCACGTCACTGGTATTTTTGGTTGCTTTGAACGGCCGCTGGCTCCAGGTCACTGCTGCAACATCTCCATTCAGTCAGGGCTGTGACTTTTGCTAAACCTGTAGCCGTTCAGACTTCCACACATACACAAGAATAGAAATGATCCCAAAAACACTGTGAAACCTGCTCATGAACATGAATTAGATGACTTAAATGTCCCCAGATATTTGTAACCGATCTGATAGTGGGCTTGGCCATGTAAGGATAAACCACTTAACAATTCCATTTTTCATTGCAACTAATTGGCATTAGTTGACTTCTGCTAGGTTTTATAGCTGTTGTTGTCATCATTTTTTTTTTTTTTTTATCCATAATGCAATAAGAATCACTAAAAAAAATATATATATATGTATATATATAGCACTGTCCAGCAGTCTTAGGCCATTGGTATTTTTACCAACAAAAAATGGTTTTAAGTCAGTTATTTCTATCTGGAATCACATGAAGTAACAGAACAAACTGAAAAAGACTAAATCCAGAAGAACTGTGGCAACATCTCCAAGATGAAGAAAAAAACCTACCTGAAAAACTATGGCCAAGTCTACCTCAGAAAGGAAGAAGATGTTTTACCAAAAGCAGTAATACCAAATCTTTATATTTCTTGATTTAGTTAATAGAAATAAATAAATAAATCTATTTATGGCAGTATTTTTGAAAGCATCATCATTTTAGAGTATTTTTACACAAGTGTCTAAAACTTGAAAAATACCGTAGCTTTCTAGATAGGTTTTTTTTCTTCATCTTGGAGACACAGTTTTTTTGGAGAATAAAACGTCAGAATAATGTTACATTGTCATCCAGTGTAACACAATATTAGTAAATATTAAGTATTAAAACAACATACTTATCCTGAATTGTACTGTACATATTAAAATATATAAAATAATATATTTTAAAATGCATCTTCTGTAAATCAGGGGAAAATGTGTGAAATTAATTTTTTCCTCAGAAAAACAAAAACAAAATTGCAATTAGATTTTTAATTTTGGTGGGGAAAACAACAATTTAAAGAAGTATTATACTTCTTATTGTTATGCTTGAAACTATTTAATTTAGTAAAACACCTTTATTATTTGATATGAACTGTTTTAAATCGAAATAAATATTGAAATCAAAAATATATAAACAAAAACTGCCAGGGATGTGTGCAGGCAACAGGTGGAGAGACTTGAGCGTTGTGATGATACATAGACTTTACTTAAACTGTAGCAGACAAAGAACAATACATACACATCTTAAATAACATTGACGATCGACAGTACTTAACAAAACACAACGGGCTTATAAACACTGGGGGAAACTGGAGGAGCACAGGTGGGACGGGTTAATCAATCAACTAAATAAGAACAGGAACAAGAACATATACGGACACACAGGAAGTAACAAAACAAAACCAAAATGAACTAGTGACAGATAACACAGTCAAGAGCGTGACAAACAAAAACTAAACTAAAAATAAAAATTAAATTGTCATTAACTAAATTATTAACGGAAGTAAGATGTGTAACAACATACTTAATAGAAAAAAAGCTTAATAGAAATATATATATATTAGGGGTGGGCTGTTAATTGAGTTACTTTAGTTCAATTACTATGATTTTTATTTGTAGTAAACACGTTTAATTTTGATAATTAAAACATCTGTAACCGAGTCCAGAAATGAACAGGAATAATCTTATCCTATTAAACGTGCGTGCAGTAAGAGCATCTATGGCATATAGCGTTGACAAAAAAAAAAAAAAAAGGAGACCCGTTATAAAAAATAATATCACAGACATCGCATTGGGACTCTAGAATTATCAAAGAGGTTGTGATAGAAAAACACAGACATGGCAGATTCGGATGGGATTAAAATCATGAAGTACTTCTGTGAAACAAAACATTCTCTAAAGACCCCCTGTAACACTTGTCCCGTCCGGATAGGGCTTTACTTTTAGTTACTATTTAGGTAGTACACATATTCTGAATGCAGAATTCAAATGAGCCATTTTCAGAAATTAATCTAGATTAAAAAAATGAATCTATGCCCACCCCTAATATACAGTACAGGCCAAAAGTTTGAACACACCTTCTCATTCATTCCAGAATGCACTCTAAACATCCCATCATGATATTCTGTGAAGTCAATCTAAAGCACGCCTGATCTGAGTCTAAGTGAAAAATGACTTAAAAACCATGAGTTGAAAGTTGCCCTTGTCTTCTCTCTCTTTCCAGAGCAGATTAATAAAACATCATACACAGCAGCTCCACTGCTAACTTACTTAGTCAGCAAAATGTATCCCATCTCTCAATACTGAACTCACATACACATGCAAACAAATGCCAAGACCACAAAACAAACCTCACACACAAAGAAAATAAATACTTAGTACTTTCAGTCTGTCTTTTGAAATGTTGAAAGTTGGCACTGATGATCGGCGTCTAAAAACTTTTCCCAGTATAGGAAACATACACTCACATTTAATAAACGATTATATGATTTATGATATGGGTGATTCCACAAAACAGGTGCCATTATTGATCATATTTAAGTGTAAGATAACTTTAACAATAAATAGCTGATGCCAACTTTTATTATTTTAAAAACTCCAACATTTTCTCTTCACGAGAATCCATTTTCTAACCATCTTTTCCATGCCTATTAAAAACATTGTGCAGAAAATACATAAAAATAAATCCATTTTGCATTGAATCTATCAAGGTAAAATGCTGCACCCAGCTTATGCTTCGTCGTCATATTTTTAACTTTTACAAGTAACAATTCCATAAATTCCATAAACACTTCCAAAAATGACATTTTGAGAAGTAAAAAAGTACATATACAATATACTTAATGTATTTTTAAAACATAAGCAGCACCTTTTTATAAATGAACATGAAAAATCTCCATGACTTTTCCAGTTGTTCATAATTTCCAGATGAAGCAAAATCCAGCTGATATACATAACTAAACGAAAAAAGAATATTTGTTAGAGAAATGTCCCGTGACTGCATTATTTTTCTAAAACGGAAAATCACAACTATACAATAACCTCAAAAACGAGTCTCAACTGTGAGTTTTCCATTGATATAATGGCGTATTTTCCCCTCAAATATCTTTTTTTTTATCTGTGAGATTGGGTTGTCCGCAATTATTAATATTTCATTAGCCTACTGATAAATATTGAGAAGAGTTTCAATCAGGAAGCCGTCACACACACTCATCTCTTCACATCCCTCCACTCCTGTCTTCTTCAGCTCTTTCACTCTACATGTTTTACCACTTCTAGAAATCAAAAGACAGAGAAAATTCATATTATAGGCTAAATAAAGAATATAAAACAGCAAAGAGACACAAAGAAAGACAGAATGACAAACAGAAATACAGATGGTCAGTCAGGAAGAACAATAGGGAATGATGAAGGGATCTGAAGATTGAAGAAGAGAAGGGGGAGGTGTAGAAGAGCGACCGAGGATGAGCTGGACTGAGGAAGAAAGAAGAGTAGATAAATGATGAACAGGATGCAACATACATCCTGAAAGAGAAAGAATACACAGAAAGGGATAGGAGATTTAGATTTACAGAGCAATGACGCAAAGCCTAACAGCCAAAACACACACACAGAGAGAGAGAAAGAGAGAGAGAGCTATTCCCCTTGTGAATGCTGGTAATTATCTTAAAGCCCACTGCTGATGACCCCCGTGCTTTCATTAGCACTTTTGCCTCATTTCTGCACATACAAGCACACACATACACAAACTAACCTGTTTACTCTCCTGCAAGACATTCATTTAGAGCGGGGTTGTCACTGTAACATGTGTGAAAACAAGATTTTGGGATTCCGTTATATTTCTGAGGGATATTATGGGTTTATTATGAGTTAAAGAGCAATGAAAGCATCTATTATCAATTTTGACAGAAAATCATAGAAAACAAAATATAAAACACATTGAGGATTATGGACCTGCAATGGAAGTCTATGGATTGATCAAAATTTAAACAAGTTCTGCGCGCTCAAGGTCTGTCAGCTTTAAAGCTAAACATACTCATAGAAGCCAACAAAATATTAAAAATATTCCAGATTTCACTTCTGGAACAAAATTGTTCCACCAAAACATAAATATTCATACCCTCACATCAGTTCAAACCTATATGCTTTGCTTTTCTTCTACAGAAAACAAATGAAGACACTGTGAACATAAAACTCCATTATAAGGAGAAATCAATTTCCCCAAAAATGTTTTCTGTGTATCACAAAAAAAAGTAAGTCACACAAGTCTGGAAAAACATGAGGGTGACAGAATGTTTTTTATTTTTGGGTGGAACATCGCTTGATGAATCCAAACTGGGTATCAATCATTAGCATGTAGCAAAGCATGGTGTAAGACTAAGACTATATATCTCCCAACACTTTGTAGATAAATAAACAGAAAATGAAACCGAGAAAAGTGTTGGGAGTCTTGGCCTAGCTCGACATGTTGATGTGCTAACTCGTGATATCGCACAAGTTTCTATGCCCTCACGACTACCTCTAAAATTAAAAGTGGCAAAAGCCCAAAAATATAAAGGCGCCAGCCTCATATTACCCTCAGAGTGATATGGTGTAAAGCTTTTCATCAATTCTGTTTAGAATGATCCTACTCCCTATTAGACATTTTCTGGACAAAAGGCATTGTTTACAAAAAAAACCCTAAAAACAATTCAGTCATCATTTTCTGACCCTCATGTCATAAGTCTTTCATTCTACTTTGAAACACAAATGAAGATATTTTTAATGAAACCTAAAAGAGATTTCTGTCACTCCATAATAACTTTGACAATTGAAAAAGTTCAAGACGACATTGTAAAAGCAATCCACATGATTATGAGTTGTTTGATGTGCTCTGTCTCAAGAACGTATGCGTGTTGAATGTTTAAGTGCAAATAAAGGCCTAAATTAAATCTGTTCATCGTATAAAGTGGATTAAACAACTTGATTCATATGGGTTACATTTACTTATAAACATGTTAAACATTTTCATCACTGTTTTAATGTAACGCAATGGAGTTTAAATGGAGATACAAATCTCTCTTAGAGGAACAATTCACCCCAAAATAATAATTCCATCATAAATTACTGAGTGTCATGTCGTCCCAAACCTGCAAGACCTTCATTCATCTTCAGAACACATATTACGGTATTTTAGACAAGATCCGATAATGCAACTGACACCTTTAAGGCCAAAAAAGGCAGTAAGGACATTGTTAAAATAGTCCATGTTAGGGATGCACCAGTTGACTGGCCTTGAATCGAAACAGGCAGTTTTTACTAATAATATGCAATTTTAGGGCCGATTTTCTGGAAGTGCTTCCATTAGCACGCTACGTTGTAATCATTCGTGAACACGTAATTTATGCATAACAAACATAAAAAAACAGATACCAAGAAGCATAGACGATGAACAGCTGTTTATTGCAGCTTAATCACGTGTTGGATGAGAAACGAAACAGACTAACTTGTGACAAAGATGAGATGCACCTTTTTTTAAAGAGTATGCTTGCACTTTTGAGCCTTAAGAGCATCTTTGTTTAACACGTTGCACTACACATTATTTGACTTAACATCAAATATCATTTATTTATAGCATATTTTTGTTTTATTTAGTTTCACTGGTAAAGACCTTTTTTTCTTTACATCAAACTTAATTGGTGATTAAGCAACTGATTAAGTAACATCTTTGTTTGTACTGTTAAACGTGTGTTGATTGTGTTGTTTGGATTGTATCTATGCAGTTTTTGCCTTTAATTTCACAAGGTTACAGTTAATGTTTTTTGAGACACATTAATGGTTACACTTTTTAGCCAAAAGACAGTTTGTTCTGTTAAATACCAAATAAACATATATTTTCTTTCTTTCTTGTTTGTTGATTAAACAAATCTGTATCGGAATCGGCCAAGTTGCTTGTAAAAAAAGCTTTTCAGCCATGGAAAGCCATCTTTGGTCCATGTGACACCAGTGGTTCAACTGTAACGTTATGAAGCTACAAGAATACCTTTTGTGGCTTCATTCAATAAATTATTTTCCATGAGGGCCACGAAAGGCATCATCTCCCTTTAATTTGTGTTTTAAAGATGAACAAAAGACAGATTTAAAATAATAAAGGCTGCATAAATGATGAAAGAATTTTCATTTTTGGGTCAACTATCCCTTAAAACATTCACAAACACAGCTGGGTCTCAAATGTGCTAACATGCACATACAAACAATAGAAGTTCCTGTAGGCCTCAGATCAATTTGTGGAAATGGTTTCTGGGGACTGTGACAGCAGCACGTCCTTCAGTAGACAGACACTGCGGATGAAGACTCAGACGAGCTTCAGTGTGTGAGAGCTGTAATCCCACAATCCAGCTCTGCATCCGAATCGGAAGCTTAATCTGCTGCGGAACGACTCCTCGGGTCTCACACAGCACGCCGATTTAAAGGTGCTCTGTTCATTCACTTTGTGCGTCTGTGGGTACGGTGAATCACCCAAAGTGTGATTGCGTCAGAAAAAGAGAGACACAGAAATAGAGAATGAATTCAGAAGTTTGAGTTGACAGAAGTCTGCGGACTCACCTCTGCTCCTCATTTCTGTGAGTCACTCTCACCAAACGCATCTGTATGACCACAGCGCTCAGATCATATCACACATCTCATTACACCGACATCTTACATTACCCAATTGTGTGTTTCTCTTTTTCAAAATAGGTCCACTCCAGCCAACACATACACACAAACCGAAACTGCAGACCAGTTATAATTAAATAAATAAATAAATGAATATAATATAATATTACAATTATCTTACCCTCATCTTTCAATTGTTATAATGCTTTGTTTTGTTTTTTCTGATTGTGACTGGAAGGTTATTTGAAAGCGGCCTGAAGTTATTTTAATATGATTGCGCTAACTGAAGACGCCCCGTTCTACATACGCACCGGATTGGATTGATTTCAACTTTAAGAGCATTAAAGAGAAACAAAAGCCTGATATGAAACACATAATTTGCAAGAGATAGTGTATGAAAGCCTTACTGTATTGCAGTTAAATATGTCTTGATGTCCTATAATAATTTTTGCACATAAAGAGAGCTGTAACTGTACTGCAATATGATAATCGTAATATAAGATTATGATGATATTGTGTGATTCCTGAATATACACTTCAAGTAGGTGTGACCAAGACTTTATTCACACTCAACGTGTCTCAACGTTGTCCTGTGGCAGCCGTCGCATCATCCAAGTGGATGCTGCACACTGGTGGTGGTTGAGGAGAGACCCCCCCCCCACATGATTGTAAAGCGCTTTGGGTGTATGGCAATACACAGTAAAGCACTATATAAGTGCAATATTCAATTCAATTCAACGTGTCTGGACAGTTTTGGAAATGTTATAGGTCCTGGTGTGAACTGTGAAGTTGTGACTGACATTATTTCAATGCTGTGATGTATTTCTGAATGAAACTGATTGTTAAATACAGGGTGGGGGTTTGATTTTAGTGCACCTCCTCATCATTTCTAGTTTGCAGCAGACTGACGTTTGGAAAGGATTGTTAAGAATGTTCTTAGTAGGAGTGCACCGATCCGATTGGATATCGGCCCCGATATTGAAAAAAAAAGCCGGATCTTCTTCCTCTGTTGCAGCCAGTTACTGTAAATATAGGTCAGAGCAGATCCTACGTCATTCACGTGTGTCGCCTGCGGGAACAGTTGGAGCGTAAGCAACACGGAGCGAGAAAGAAAGAGTCGACTGTGTGGAGATCAGTGATAATTTCATTGACGAATAAATTTCATCATAATGTTTGTCAATGATATTTTTTCATCGACGAAAACGAGACGACAACGTACTAAAACTAATTTGAAATAACGAAAACTATGAAGAAAATCTATTGACATTTTCGCCAACGAATAAAAACGAGACGCAAATGTTATGGAGGGACGAATGGGAAGAGATTATTTCAGAACGAATATGCTGCGTGGGTCGGAGATTAGATGTGTACATGAACTATTTATAAGCTATACACTTGCTGCACGTCTCACAAAATTATCAAAAATCTTAATATGTGGGATTAAGAGAAGAGCAGGCATATGGATATGTTTGAAGATGGAAGAGAGAACTCAATTCATATCGGTTTCTGAGCGCAGACACTGAAGCACACACAGATAACGGTAGCACGTCTCACACGGCGCGAGTAAGTAACTCTTGAATGGAGAATTACACACAAAATTATTTCAAATTGTCCGTTTTGACTAGCATTCGATTACGTATTACGCGAATGTAAACGGTAGGGAACATGTATCAGTGCATTGCATTGCATCCTAATATATTGTTTCTACTACATTTTATTTATTTAAAGTTATTTTAAGAAGTTTCATTACATTCAATTTTTGATTTGAATGCACAATTGTTCTTTGAATTACAAAATAATATTCAATACATTACATCTGTTTTGTCTTAGTTAGGAAAGTTTGATGCCTTTAGTTTCTTCTACATGTTGGAAGGAAGGTATACGGTGGAAGGCATGCCATTTATACTATTAATTCAACAATGGTATCGGATCGGTATTAGGTATCGACAGATATAAAAAGCCCAGACATCGGTATCGGGACTAAAAAAGTCAGATTGGTGCATCAGTTCTTAGCCATCAAATTGACATCAGAGAAGAAACAAATGTATATATTTTCAAGATTGTAAAATTTTTTGTAATGTGGATATGAGTTACTGTGAAGTCACAAACGATAATAACCACAACTATAAATTAGTATTACTTTTATTACTATTATTGCTAGGGCTGGGCGGTATACCTTTTCATACCGAATACCGGTGTTTTTTTTTTTTTATGATATTCATTCAGTGTATGCGTACAAAGCGTCGGGAACACAAAGCGGTGGAACGTCCCGCCGACAAGCTGTATGCGTCTCCATTAGAACGGTGGAAGCACGGCCTGTGTGTGTGTTGAGCGGTTAACAGCATGGACGAAGAAAATATGTGTGTTCGAGATGCACTACACTAGCCTGCCACCGGCTGGCGAGAGCTACCCGTTGCGTTCGGTGGAGGAGTATAAAGGCG